>JAKCPB010001968.1:0-93108 GCA_021442155.1 Cymbidium sinense | reverse complement strand
AATCACACTAAATTATGTTTAGCATGATTGTATATTTAGTTTGAGCTTGCACCATCATAAATCATAAAATGTTGATTATAATGTTAATATGATGTAATTTGAATGGATACATTGTTAGGCTTTTGGTTGAAGTATTAAAGGTGTGCATAAGAGAACAAATAAGAGTTGATGAGAATTCCATGTCAATGACATGGAGGTAGATCCGCTAGGGTTCACACATGCATTGGACATGACATGTAAAAGGTCTATGTCAAGGGCATAGAAGAAGAAAATCTGCTGGGGATAAGGTTTGAATTTAATTTGATTATATGATTTATGGAAAGAAGATCCGCTGGGTATAAAAATTTATAATCCACCAAAGATTAAGATCAAATCAACTTTAATTTATTTTATTTTAATTGATGATGAGGCATATCTGATAGAGATATAGCTCGAGTCAGCTGGGAGGTATATGAACCTTTCACTAGGGAAGCAGCTTCGGGCTATCCACTGGGGATTGGGATTTGAGTTTGATTTCATAGATTTGTTTGGGGACGTATCTGCTGGGAATAAGAGTTTGGTTGGATTTTTTGATTTAGACTAGGGGAGTTGGTTTAATTTGGCTCCACTAGGGAGGTTGGTTTTGAATTTGATTTGTTTGCTTGACTTTTTATATATGATTTGGGGCGCCACTGGGGAGAAGGGTGTGATTTAAATCCACTAGGAAAAGTCATATTGGGTTTAATTTAAACTGAGTTAATTCATGGACCTTGTTGGTGTGCAATGGACCCAATGAGAAAGGGCTATATTAGCCTTAACCTACCTAAGGTTTACAAATCCAAAGGGGTCGTCTACCGACTAAGGGATAAAGCTAGCCAACCTAAGGGGTTTCCTTTGTACAATGTGCTAGAAAAGGCATAGAGACTTAAATCTTCCAAAGCCGGAACAACTGACCTATTGGATGAACAACAAATCAAACTTGACCTAGGGTGACTACTAAGTGAATGCCGCTAGGGACTTATGTCATCTCAAAAGTAGTTAGGGTTAATTTTATTTTAGTTTCATGTGATTTGATATGGTTTGTTTGGTTTAGTTTGCTTAAATTGAGGGCATGTCCAGGGATGTGAGCTCGATCAAATTTGATAGATTTAATTTATGGACCATGTCGGTGTGATGGACCCACGAGAAGGGGTATAAACTTGTCCTATCTCAGATTTACAAATCCAAATGGATAGTCTACTGGCTGTGGGGTAGAGCTAGCCAATCTAAGGGGTTTTTTTTGTGCAATGACTATGCTAGGAAGAAGGCTAAAGTAGGGAATAACTAATGGGGTGAAATATTGGTAGCACAAAAAATCAAACCTGACTTAGGGTGACTACTGAGTGAATGTCACTGAGGACTTATATCAACTCAAGAGTAGTCACACAATTCTTATAGGGAGTTTTGCTGACTGCCCTAAAGATAGGATGTCTGCTTGGGAAATGGTACCGCTAGGGGTGTCCTCCTAATCCACAAGTGAATATATATTTTCTTTATATGTTTGCTTGGACCTATGTGTGAGGGACCACACTAAGAAGGGCTATATCGACCTTGACCTCTCATTTACTAGACCAAAGGAGAATCACATCCATGGATTCTCTAATCACGTGGTGGTTACTAAAAGGGAAATGTTGAATTGATAGTAGGGTAGTGTCTAAATGGGGTAAAGGATGTGATCCAAATATAATGCCCATGGGAGGTGCTAGGGCATTATCCCAAGCCCGAAAAGAAAGCTTATAGGTGTACGGCCAACTCAAGGAGAAAGAACTTTACATCCCATGAGTGGTGTATCCTAAGGGAAGAACCAACCAACCTAAGGTGTATCTATCAGCATGAGTGATGTATCCATGAGCATAGTGAGAACCAACCAACCTAAGGTGCCGTTGGTGTCTAATGATCAATCTGGAAAGAAAGCATGTAGGCTTACAACTAACCTATAGAGACTACTAAGCGAGGCTGAGGAAGGACTGACTTATCTTGAAGCAAGAGGGGAGCTAGGGACTTATCCTAAACCTCAAATATACTCAACCCAGTAAGTGCATGAAGGTTAATACAAGAAAAAAGCATAGCAGACTCACATCCTCTTAAATGAAAGCCAACATGAGGTAGCTTCATGCATTAAGGCCTATCAAACTAACAAAGTGTTTGTCAATGCAAGGCCATGTAAGGAAGGAAAGCTTAGAGACTTACATCCTCAAAGCAAGAAGACCATTGGGTGACACACTAGAAAGGTAGCATGTTAGCTCGACCTAGAGCTATTGAGAGTGTCGTAGCATTATCTCAACTCGTGAGTAGCCCGAGATAAAAGATATGTGTTTGTTTATATGTTTATGTGTAGTTTATGTGTTGTGTCGATGAAGGATAGGATGCACTCTTCCTTACATCTACCCTAAACACATCATGGAAGATTCCAAACAAGAATACTTTCAACATGGAAGAGATTGAATTCAAAATGGAATTTTCATTGATAATTATTATTTTAAACAAGATTTATAATATTTCTTTAAGTAGAGCCTATTGATTGGAAGCATTGGGAATTCTCCTTATGATTAATGGATAAGATCCTCCAAGTAGGCCTTCTATGAAAAAGGGCCTTCCCAAGTGGGTTCAAACTTGCCTCCCATCTTAAGGGCAATAATCTCCTCAGAACTAAAATAAGCTCTCCTACTGAAAAGCTCTAGATGGAGCAACTTATTGTGAGCTTGAATTATTTTAGCTTTGTACAACTTGAGATTTTGGCATGCCCGCAGCCATCTCTCCTCCAAACCTTCAAGTTCTTCTAACGACAACTTGGCATTCTGCTCCGTAATGATCTTGCTACTTATAGCTATCATTAGTAATGAGAGTTGGACTTCTAATGGTATAATGGCTTCAGACCCATACACTAAGGAGAAAAGAGTATACTGAGTTGAAGTTCTATATGTGGTGTAGTAGGCCCACAAGGCTTCAACTAAGTGCTCATCGCTTATTGTCGAGTGTCTTCTAGTATTTGGATGAGTGAAGGCTTCGCTAAGTTATTTTCCCTCGTAGTTGATGGTAGAATATAATTCATCGAGGCAAAGTTGTTGATGTTGGGCAAAGTTGTTGTGTCTTCAGGAAAACTTGTTGATCTCGGTGCTCTTGAATGCCATTATCGATATAATTCATCGAAACTTCAAACCTATATATGATGATTCCTAAAAACCTAGAGCACATGCAGTGACCTCTCCAAAATTGTCTTTGCCCATTTGAAAAAGTACTTAGTAACAGCTAAGATAAACCGATGACCCTTGGAAGAAGTAAGATTAATCTGACCCACTATGTCGGTACCCCAACACTCGAATGGCCATGAGGCCAATGTAGGATGTAGAATGTTGGGTGGTTGGTGTAGGACCACACTGTATTTGACATTGGTGGCATCGCCTAGCCGTATCCATGAAATCTTTGATCATCGATGGCGTAGTATCCTAGTCTCTTGATCTTAGTTTTCATCTTGACTAGATTGGTTGGCTCCACATAATCTTGTGTACCTCATGATCTTACGCTGCTTGTCTAAACAATGTAACCTTATATGATCAAAAGACTGTCAGTATAAGACACCATCCACAAGAGCATAGGAAAGTGCTTTCTACTTCATCTGATGGGCTTGGGACTTCTCTTATGGTAGTTTTCCTTTATTTAAGTAATCCAAGAATGGTTGCCTCCAATCTAACTCCTCATCCTTCTTGGCAATGGCAACCTCACCTTCAAGAGAGTAGTTTTGATGAGTTCAATATCAATAAGGGATAACACTTGTCTATTTTGGACCTTTATTGATATTGACTCATCCTGACATGCCAACTCCTTGGCAAGCATGGCTACGATACACTACTGTTCTCTCAGTATTTAAAAATGCTAACCTCTAGGATTTAATAACTCCATGGTGTACTTATGGTAGTGATGGAGCTTGGGCTTTATAACCTTATAAGACTCAACAATTTGGTTGATAACTAGCTTAGAATTCTCAAAGATGTTGATGTTATGGATGCTTAGAGTAACAACTAACTCAAGAGGCACAAGAGCCTCATATTTAGCTTTGTTGGTAAAGATTGGACATGATATGAGTATCTCAAAACATTGCTAGAATTAAGAGATCTATTCCTACCCTGCCTTTCCTAGAATAGTAGATTGGTTCTTCTCTTTTGAGAAGCGCACCATCAAAGTACATCTCCCAATAGTGAACGCTAGTATCCCCTAAGTTCATGATTTGTTCATCGGGAGATCATGACTAAGTGGAGAGTCCAGGAAGTGGGTGTGCTGCTAAGAAATCTGCTAGTGCTTGCCCTTTCACCTCACAGAGGGGTACTAAGGTAATGTCAAACTATGAGAGGATCATGGACCGTTGTACCAACTATCCAGATAGATTTGATGTTATCATGAGATACTGTAGTAGATTGATCCTAGAGATTAAGTTCACTTTATGAGGAAGCATGTAGCTATAGTTTTGGGATGCAAATATTAAAGCTAGGCAATGCTTCTCAATGAGTGGATAAATAGCCTGAGGATTAGATGATAGGTGAGGTAGTAGAGTGTGCTTTCCTTCCTTCGTCATTGGCTTGGGCCAACAAAGCACCAAGGAGTCATATAAAGGGCTTACCGGGATAGGGGTTGCTAGAACTGGCGGCATCATCAGGTAATGCTTGATGTCTTTGAATGCATGCTCACACTTACCATCCCACTTAAACTTGGCATCCTTTCTAAAAAATGCGGATAGTGGTTGACATCTTCCTGATATGTTGGATATAATGCATCTTAGATATGCCAACCCATGGAATGATCTCGAGTTAAACTATTAGGGGTGACATTTCTAATATCGCCTTAATCTTCTTGATTTTTTGATTCCATGGTGTCGGACAACAAACCAAGGAATTTCCCTCTACTCAATGACACTTTATGGGGTTTATTTTGAGGTTAAAATGTCTTAATTGTTCCAAAACTACTCTCAAGTCAAAGAGATGGTCTTCCTTTTCTCTACTTTAATCAAGATCATTGACATAACACTCGACCGATGATGAATGAGTTCATCAAAGATTCAAGTCATATTGGTATGTAGACGCATTTTAAGGTGAAAGGCATGACCTTATAATAATAGATTTTGATCGTGGGTTCTAAAGTAGTTTCTTTCATCTTCAGGCCATCTTTATTTGGTTATATCAGATGAGCCATCCATGAAAGAAAAATTGCATGAGATGAGGCAATGTCCACCTGGATTGGTGGAAATTCATCTTTTGGACATGCCTTATTTAAATCTCTAAAATTGAAGCATATGTGAATTTGGCCATTCTTTTTCTTAACTAGATGAGCTAACCATGTAGGTATCTTTCTTCTGGGATGAAGCTAACATTGATCAATTTTTTGACTTCATAAATGACCTATTGTTCTATGTCTAATCACATGCATCTAGGAGCTTTCTTAATAGGGTTAGTAGTAGGCTCTATTGCTAATTTATGGACTTCTACAGAGAGCCAATCCAAGCATCTCTTCATAACTCCATGCAAAGAAGTCCTTAAACTCAATCAATAGCATAACTAAGTCATTGGTTTCAATTTCATTCAACAAAGAACTGATGTATGTTGGGCATGAATCTTCTTCAGTTCCTAAGTTGATTTCCTTGAACTTGTCGATGGTTGACTTGATCTCTTCTTCAAACTCTGGTGATGCATCTTTGACTTCAAAATTAGCTAGATCATCTAAAGTTTCTAAGCACAGCTCCTCATATGAGTTAATGTGATTTGAAAAGAACCTATCAGATTCCAAATGATTAGTGATGACTTAGCAGTAATTGTCATCATCGACTGGACCCACTATACCGAATCCTAGTCCTTCTTGATGGAGAGCTTTTGCATTTGTTCTTCCATATTCTTTTGAAGTAGTCCTATGCTTTGACCAAGTATGTGGATTAACCCTTTCTTTGCTAAATTATGAACAGACAAGTACCAATCAAAAGGTAATTTTATTAAATCTTTATATGAATCATCCTCAAGTTCTACATCAACTTCTTGACTTGAGGATGATGCTCTAAAGAACCTCGAGTTTTTATGGATGACTTAGGGGCTTTTAACTACCAAACCCGCTTTTGAGAGGAAAGTGGGTTAGACTAAGGTTCCCAACGATGCCTAACTATTTCACATATAGACTTGGATACACTTATGTTTTGCTTTGGAGCCTTATCTTCTATCTTCAAGTGTCACCTCAAAGAATTTGTCAAGTGTGTGCTAACCATATAAGGCTCATCCTATGAACTAGATTCAAAGTCTATATGGATAGGAGGTGTACTCTAGTAGTTGGGATAGATCTTCTAAGTGGTTTTAAAGAGGTTTTCACCCCTAGGATCTCTAAATTGCCTCTTCTTCTACTAGTGGAGGTCGGTCATCTATCCATATGTTCAATGTAAATCTGTCTTCCTCCTATTTTCTTTCTTTTTTTCTTTTCTTTTTTTTTCTCTTTCTCTTTTTTTTTCTTTTATTTTTAAACTTTGCCAAGTTTATGAGAGAATAGACTTGTTGATTTTGAGGGAGTCGCATCCTCATATATGCGACCTGAACGTAAATGGCTTGAGATCTCTTTGACACAATAGATGATCCCACCTCACAAACTTCATACACATGTAGAGAGGATGGAACTATGTTTCTCATGTATCCATGGTTTCCCAAGCAAAGTGTTGAAAGATGTATCCAGTCTATAATGTGAAACATGGTTTTGGTCTTCCAATCATCTATATCCAAGGGCAACACTATGGAGCCTCGGCCTTGACCTCACTTTTGAAGCAGATTCAATCTTCCATCTTAGACTTAGGAGTCTTCTAGACACTAAGACTTCTAGTCATAAGACACTTCTAACAATTAAACACTTAACCTAAGCTAAAGACTTAGAAGGGTTAACCATGATTAGTTATGCCTTAGGGATTAGGATAATCCAACTACCTTAAAACCCAAATCCAATCCATATTCACCTTCTCAAACCAAACCTCCAGTTCAATTTAAACATCAAATTCAAATTCAAATCCAAGCCCCAATTCCAAAACCAAATGATTGAATCTCATGATCAAATCCAAACTTGAAACCCTTCCTAATCCATATGACCTATCCCATGGCCATAGCCAAATATTAATTCAAATCAATCCAAAATCAATTTATATCTTCAATCATCTTCCTAAATATAAATCAAATATACATTCAAATGATCAAAATTAAATCAAACTAAATCAAATTAAAAAAACCCTTCCTAAGCCATATATGCCTATCCCATGGACTTATAAAATATTAATCCAAATCAATTCAAACTCAATTAATTTCTCACAAATCAATCATATTTTCAATCATCTCTACAAATTTAAATAAAATATACATTTAAATCATCAAAACTAAATCAAACCAAGAAAAAATCCAAACTTAAGCCACTTGACCCAACTCCATGGACTTAGCTAAATTCCTTCTTTCCAAAACCCAAATTCAATTTATTTTCTCATGAATCAATCATATTCACAAATATAAATGAAATCTACAATCATCAAGCCAAACCAAAATCTACCCAAGTTAAACCCAACTTAACCCTTTTGACTTGAAATGTTCAAATGAACCAAAACCCATTTGAACCCAAGTCAATTGCAATTAAATTTATATATCAATCCCAAATCCATATATAAACTCAACTAAATCAAACTCAACCCAAAATTAGGCCAACTAAACCCAATTGGTCCACTTGACCCAAAGTGGCCAATTTGACCTATTTGAGCCAAGTTCTAATCCTACCCAAATTGGATTGAACCAAGCCCATCAAAACCTCCCATCATGATTGTTGATCACCCTAAGTTGATTAATTGTCCCAAATAGGTCAAACCAAGTCAACTTGGTCATTTGACCAAGTCAACCCCTTAACCCATATGAACCCAAACTAGCTAAATTGTAACCTAAGCCAAATCCCTTGAAACCAATGATTCATACCAAATCAAAATCAATATTTGAATATGACTTGACCTTCAATTGAGTCAAACCAAACCCAGTTGGCCCTCTTGACCGAAGTTGATCCAAATTAACCTAAAAGATCAAATTAGGTCAAATCAAAATATAAACCAAATTGATTGTAACCAATGGCTCAAGTTTATTCCAAATTGATTGTTGAACTTGACCAAAGCCATGATTGGAAATTGAACCCAATTGACTTAGCCCAAATTGACCTAAAGGTTCAAGTTGGCCTAAAGTAAAACCAAATCCAAATTAATTGAAACAAAAGCCTACAATCATATTTAATTAGTCAACTGAACCCAAACCAACACCAAACCAATTTGGCCAATTTGGTCAAATTGGTCAACTTAACCCATTTGACCCAATTGAATTTAAATGAGAAAAAATCAAATCTAAGCCAAACTAAACCAAACCAATTGAACCAAAACATCCCAAATGATCATATGAACTTGACCCAACCTTTGGTTTGACCCAATTTGACCAATTGGTAAACTTGACCCAACCTAACCCAATTTGACTTAAATGAGTCAAATTGAGTCAAACCTAACCAAATCAACTCCAACTGACTTGAAATTTGGGCTAACCCACCATTGGCTCATTTCAAATTTGCCCAAATCAAATCCAATGCCAAATAATCATTCTACCCTTCCTAGGGCATCACATGAGACAAATCACCCATGTAAGTGGTCATTTTCATTCAGCCACTTGGTACTCTCCCAATGGTCCACCTAAGCACCTAGACACGCCCAACCTAACCCAAGGGTGGTTGGGTTTATGACCATGGGAGGTGAAATCACCTCACCCTCCCCATTGGAGCATTTGAAACCCATAGACACCCATGATTCCTCCTTGGCAACCACCTCGCACCTTCAACCAACCAAGAGACAACTCCTCAGATGGCCACTAGAAGCTAAACCTAAACTTACCATCTAATCAAGATTAAGGGGGTACAAACCCCCTTATTTCCACTCAAACACACAAAAATCATTCCTCAAAGCCCTAGTTACCCAAGATGAGCTGCTAGAATCATTCCCTAATCTCCCAAG
This sequence comes from Cymbidium sinense, assembly GCA_021442155.1. Taxonomy (NCBI): domain Eukaryota; kingdom Viridiplantae; phylum Streptophyta; class Magnoliopsida; order Asparagales; family Orchidaceae; genus Cymbidium; species Cymbidium sinense. Next base: position 84,062 of record JAKCPB010001968.1, on the reverse strand, counting down.
CTCGTTCCTCAATCGAAAAATGCCATTCCCATTCATCCCAAAATAGACACTCCCATTTCTTCACTTCCCCATTTCTCCATCAAACTCAAATTAACTTTGCAACCTTCCCAAGAACAAATCATCTCCCAAGCTTCCCCAAGCAAAAGTGAGACTTGATCAAAGTTAAGCTCCAAATCATCATGGCCTTTGAGCAAACATTGAGGAATTAATCCAATTGGGTCAAGGGCTTCATCTCCACTAAATGAAGCTTCCTCAATCATTCGACCCCTTTGAGCTCCTGAGGTATGCTTCCAAAATAACCTTAGGAAAAATGGGTTGGAGCTTTTGTAGAAAACTTGCATCTTGTGTGATCTTGATGGATCCTCTTCAATGTTGTGAAGGTGTGGGATCCTTGAGTTGATCCGCCTAAGCTTGGATCAAGTGAGCAATGGAAAATGCACTCCCTCCTCACTGTGACATAAGATCACGCACCTCCACTTGATGAATGGATGCTCATGATTAGATCCACTAGATCTAATTTAATCTTATTAAGCTGATGAATGTAGCCATCTGATCTTAGATCGGATGGCGATGAGAAAAGTGCACGCACCATGTAGTCAGTTAGATAAGTTTTAAGTAGCCAATCCTATGATGCCATGTGGAAAGCACATGCCATACCATGTGGCCAATAGATTAGCCTTAATTAGCTTAATTAATCATTTTAATGCTAAAACTTCTAAAAAATAATAAAAATCATAGAAATAAAAAATGCAAATAAATACTCATTTTAAAGGTATTTTAGAGAATTAATTAAAATTATCTTAACTAATTTTGAATAGTAATTAAAGTTTAATTAAGGTTTAATTGCAAAATTTATTAGCTTAATTAAGTAATTAATGCCAAATTTTGTGGGATAATTTAATGGGATGACCTCTGATTTTCTTGGGATTTATTACTCACTTAATTAGAAAATTGACTAATTAAACCTTAACTACACTTTTAAATTAATTAATGATTAATTAATCTCATGAATAGTAAATTGGTTAATTAAGTTTATTAATCATTGTTCAATAGTAAGTGAACTAAGGAATAGGTTGGAACCCTTTCCAAGTTCATTTCACCCTTTTAAAATGAAATTAATTAAGATTTAACTAATTAATTAAATCACTTAATCAAATTGAAATCATAATTACATCAAACCTTAATTAATTAAATCAGGTGGATTACATCTTTTGGTGTTTAATAACCTAAATGTGTTTAATAAAATTATGGTTAGTCCATATATATGGAAAAACCTTAAGAGTAAGTAATTAAGTTCCATAATCTAATTAAATATTAATCATAAGCCAATTGCATTAGGCCCTTTTTATTTTCTAGGATCATTGCAAGTTTATTTTCCATGCATATCATGTTTGCTCATAATTATTTAGTTAATTACTTTAAGGTGACATAGGTAAGGGTAATTAATTCATCTAATTAATGGTTCAACTTAATTAACCCATAAAATCAACTTAATTACATTTCTTAAATTAAATCAAATCACTATTGTGAAATGGGTTTAAAACAACAAGTGATGATTTCTCTTCTCCTCTTTAAATCAAATCATATCCAAAACTTAATTAATAAAGAAGCTTTATTTTGCTTTAAATAATCTTATTTGATTTGATTGTCCTTAAGAACAAGTTTGGTTGAATGAATCACATGCTTATATTTGATTGTCCTCTTTCCAATCATGTTAAATTTGGTATGTCATTTGAATTCATGCATCCATCTTTCAAAATCAAGTAAAATAAAATGGATTTCTTTTATGTAAGCTTGTATGTATTGATTTAATTTAATATATGTATGGGTATTATCACTATTAAATCTAAATGTAGTTTTCAAAAGCTTATAAATTAATAATAATAGTGTTATGATGCTAATTATAAATACATAAGAAAAGCATGTGCTTATAGCTTAAGTGTATGAATGTTGAGTTCTCTTTCCTCTATTCACATGTTGATTTATATAAGATTTAATGGTAATGGTTATATAGTTTGGACAATTTGGGAACACGAGGCTCTAGCTAGCCCCAAGGAGACCATTTGATTACCTCACTTCCATGGTTCAACAAGAGCACGTACCCATTTGATTTCAATCTTAAGTATTTCAACATTAGAATTTGGATAAAGCTTTAATTCATATATATAAATGATTCAATAATATATATATATATAATCTTTACATGGTTTTTTCCCTCATTTATGTATACATCCATGTGTGTCCAAGAAAAGAGTATATACCGACATCCCGAATACGAGGCTTTAGTTAGCCCCAAGGAGGTCATTTGATTACCTCACTTCCTAGTTTAATAATGTATATCTATGTACATGTATATGTATATGTGATTAGTGAATGAAAATCCCATTTTACATTAAAATTGCAAGCATTCATAATTAATGAAGTGGTTGAATTAATTAGCCATGTGATTTGGAGCTTACTTCTTATGTTCATGTATATGAATTTACATATGTTTGAATACAAATGGGTATATAGTCTGGACATCCCGAGCATACGATGCTTTAGCTAGCTCCAAGGAGGTCATTTGATTACCTCACTTCCCTGATTTAACAACGGCACATATCTATTTAATTTTATTCTTATGTCCTTTTTGTATCATAATTTGGATAAAGTTTTAAGTTAATATGTTTAAATTATTCAATCAAATAAAATATAAATTCTTAACATGCACATACATAAATGCTTAAGTGTGCTAAAATATGTTGCATGTATAGATACACATAGGATTAAATCATATGCATGTTACATGTGATGGAAAGGAATGATTTAATATATGTCATGTGGTAGTAATTCAATTAAATTAATCTTAAGATGCCTTTCATTTTGAATAGGATTATTTAAAGTGAACCTAAACTTAGGATTAATTAAATCATTTAATAAGCCATTCACCAAAAGAGAACTAAATCAAATTAATATACTTTAGAAAGTTAGATATAAGATGAAGAGGGAAATCCTCTTTTTCTTTCTTTATAACACTTAGTTGCTAAGTGTAATCAAATGAAACAAAAGAAAACACAAATTAAAATTCTCAAATCAATTAAACTACTTTAAGTGAAATCAACCTTTCATGTTAAATTGAATCCTTCCACACTTAGAAAATATAACACTAATGCTTAACAAGACTTACCACACAAGCCTTAATACACACATTAGAATTAAGTCACCACTTCTAGCTCTAAGTTAGATGTATGATGTGATGTATGTTTTATTTTATGATTATTTTAAATTAGATGTTAGGGTGAATGCTTCGTAGACTGGATGATTGGCCAATATTAGCCTAATCATATTTTCTATAGGGGATTATGCTTAAGGGATGCTTTAAAAAATGTGAATGCTCTTTTTGCAAGTTGCTTAAATCCTTAAGCATAATCCAAGTTAGGATAGTGGGCTTAACCATGTGTAGGGTGCTAAGTCCAAATTATAAATACAATACTTGGGATTATATGTATATTTAGCTAATCATTTTTGGGTGTAGTTAGATTTAATTTTTCCACATAACTATACTTTTTGCAATAGGAATTCATATTAGTGTTATGGGGGATTAGGATGAGCAGTGGTAAAAGGCTTTGTCTACCTGTGATGCCTTTGCACCATCCAAATCAAAGAAGGAACCATGATAAGACCCCACAATCCATTATTCTTTATAAGGGTAGAGCTCGCTAACCATCTTTTCTCCCTTGTGTTATATGGTACGATCAAGCCTTTTATTCTTTTATGATATTTTATATAATTGTTTGATGTTATTCTACATTGTGCATTAGGACATGCTTTTCATAGTGTCTTAAATGATTGATGCTTTAATGTGTGGCTTGATTAAGCTCTTAGGATAAAAATAACTTTTCTACCCAACTAATCACTCATAACTAAATTTTAAACAACTCATAATATTATCATAAAGCCTAAGACATAATTAAATAATTAAAAGATTTAGCAACCCCTTAGCTATATGTTTGTATGTAATGCATGCATAATATTTTTCTTGAACTGGGATCTTTATTTGACCATAAAATGAATGCTGATGAGGCATCTTGTGATAAGAACACCTCTTTCTAATTTGCCCATCTAACCTATTTCATCATGCAATTCACAAGATTGGACTACATTATTTTAAAATCATATGAGGAGTTAGCACCACTCTGCATTATAAGTCTAGAAGTTATTTACTCTTGAGTTAAACCCTTATGTCCACCTGTCACTTAGATTTAGGTCATGTTTTAGCTCACACTAAAGCTCCCTATATTTAGGATCCAAGGTAGCTATTTTTTTCAGGCTACGAGCATAAATCCTCACCTCTTAGGCATTCCCACAACCTTGTGTTGGTGCATTATAAGCATTAGTAATCTAATTAAATTTCAACTCAAAACTTATAAATCTCCTCAACTTTAAAATGATAAAGCCCAACCATAGATAGATTGGAAAGCTCACTAGGCTTCCTAGTATCATGAATTTCCTACTTATTTCATTTGGATTCCATAAATAAGTCTTCTCCTTGAACTTTCCCAATTGATTTTCCAAATACAACCAATCCTTTGATAGTAACCTTGAAATATTTGGAGATGATAGTTGTCTACTTTAATCGAGAGTATTCTTAGAAATTTCATTTCCTAAGATGTACTAATTATGGAGGCTTGCCTCCATAGGGAACTTAAGAACCTGGTTTAATATAAACCCTCTTTTATTCATCCATGTAAAGTAGGGTAAAAATCTATGGTACATTTATTGATCCATCATGCCTTAGTAGTCTTTATTACATGATTAGGTCCATTGTAAGGTGATGTCTTTATCTTTCAAGATTGTACATCATACCTCAATATTTTACCAAATCACCTCAAAAGTAACCCTATGACTGCTGTTGTCCCCCTAAATCCAAAATAAACACCACAAGGCTCTCTCACCTTGTTCATTGAATCCTCTCAACATCATCCTTTTTTTTGGAGTTTGGAGATGTCGATACTCAAGTAGGCAAGGGTTCATAGACTCATAATGTTGATTGATACACCTGGGACAACTAGAACTCTAGATAGCCTATATCTACCAACATCCATTGTAATGTAAAGAGGCGGTGGTGCTTAGTCGTCCCTAAGAGTAAGTCTTCATCAGTAATGTAACCCTAAGATGTCCCGAGTGACATGCCTCCCTTTAGTATCCTGAGCTATATCTCTAGATCAAGTAAGGCCTTGATTAGAGATTCCCTCATCTCTCTGATAAGATATCATATGCTTAACTTAGCTAGAAACTTTCTAAGGTGAGCTAGGACAATAATTAACTCTCTTGATCCTCCACAAGCATATCTATGGGTGGAGCATCTTATGGAGGGGCTATCCGCTCATTGAAACCAATAACTTGCTTACCTTTATCCGAGGTGCTACCCAGAGGTAGAACTTTGCCACTAGGTTGACTTCAGTGACTTCTTGGAATGATGAGCTTGTGAAAAGTTCTACCTTCTCATCGGGCATATCTACAACTTCTCCTATTGGATCCTTAGAGTTAGTTGTCTCCAAGTCAATCTCAAGAGGTGAACCTGATTGATTCAGAGAAGGATAGTCTAACTCTGAATCAAAAAGGAAAGGATCAAAACTACTAGAGCTATTATTTTTATTTAGAGTCAGAGAGCTTTCAATAGGAATAAAATCAAGAGCATCAGTAAATAATATATAAGTAGAATCAACTTTCTTCATTAATTTGGGTGGAGATACATGATAAATCAAATAAAGTAAGTAGAGTAAGGGATTTAGTGCCCTTATCCACAGATACAACTCTTCTTCCATTAGAGAAGGAGCTAATAGAAGAGGTTATACATAATGGTGGAGAGTACTGGAACTCTGGCTACTGACTATCGAAGTATGGTGAGTCGCTACTGGGCTAGCACCTTCCCTGAGTTATCCTTTGTAACTAGTAAACCTTCCTTGGTGTTGGGGTTTGAGCTACTTCAAGCACCTACAAGGAAAGCTTCTTGATCTTAGAAATATTCTTCTTAGAGGTGGGATAGGAGATATACTAACCTTCTTTGGTCTTAAGAGGATCGCAAGTATCCCCAAGGATTACTCTAAAGATTGGATGGTTGTTCTAATAAGTATTTCTTAGGATAACTATGGCTCTCAAATTGTAGCTATGCTCAATCTAGTCCTTAAAAGTGATACAATCCTCTAAGACATGGCCTAACATGTGGTAGGGGCAATAGCTGATCATCGCTCTTGCCCACTTCCTGCCTCTTAGCTGAATCGAAAGTCGTTTCTTTAAGAGATTCTTAAAGATTTTCCTAACTACCTCCCTCTTGAATGAATATGGCTTATTCAATCTATCGACAAGAGTAGGTGGAAAGTTACCGGTGATGGATATGAATATGCTGGGTAGGCTAAAAGGTGAACTAGTCATTATGGCGGATGGATGATATGATGGTGGTGGTGGAAGAGGAGGTGGCAAAGGAGGTCTGAGCTCAGTCTCTCATACTAAACTCTATGGTTGCTTCCCTCTCCCACGACATAATTATCCCGGCTTCTTCTCAAACACCTTATGGACTTGGGCCTAGATGATTTGGGAAAGGGCAACTATTTGGCTTCCTCTTGATTAGCTGCCTTATATTTAATTTCAAATGTTTTGATGGTAAAGCCCTTAGGCATGAAACCGGCCATGGATATTCTTGAGAAGAATCTCAATGGCATGCTATTCGACATCTGGTTCATATTTCATGCTCGTTGTTAACCTAAGAATGTAATCAACAAGGAACTCATTGAGTTTATTTCTCTACAATGAGGTCACCTACACCACTCTCGAGCTCCAAAAACCTCTTGATGAAGAGGTGCTCCAACTAGAAAAGTCTTCACCAAACTTAGCTTACATCAATCAAATGCAACACCTAAAAGATCTAGAAAAGCGGAAGAGGAGTGCATTGTTGTCACCATGTTGCAAAAGTTGGCTCTAAAGTGCAATGTGTTATCGTCTCTATTGCCCTCAAAGATCTTGAAGGATGGTGGCACAAAACCCTAAAAAAAAAACTAAATAAAACCTAAACCTAAAAAAATAAACCTAAAAGTAAACCTAAAATAAATAAAAAATAAACATAAACCATAAACTAAAAAAAACTTCAACCTAAGATAAATAAAATAAAATAAACATAAACATAATCTAAAATAAACTAAACTAAAATAAATAAAATAAACCTAAACCTAAAATAAACTAAACAAAATCCTAAATAATATAGAATAAACTAAAAATAAACCTAAAATAAAAACCTAAAACCTAAACCAAAAAATAAAATTAAATAAAAACCTAAACATGTACCTAAAAATAAATAATAAAATAAAAATAACACTAAACAAAAAACTAAACATAAACCTAAAACTAAACCTGAAAAGTAAATTAAAATAAATAAACTTAATCTAAAATAAATAAGCATAAAAAATAAACTAAACTAAATAAAAATAAAAAATAAAGAAACTAAAATAAATAAAATAAAGTAATAAAACTAACCTAGGTTACTTAATTTAAAAAAAATAAACCCTAAACCCTAAATCCTAAATAAAAAACCCTAAACTAAAAATAAACCCTAAAAAATAAACCTAAACCTAAACCCTAAAAAACACTAAACCTTAAACCCTAAACCCTAAATCCTAAGCCCAAACCCAAAACCCAAAACCCTAAACCCTTACCCTAACCCTAAACCCTAAACCCTAAACCCTAAAACTTAAACTAACCCTAAACCCTAAACTAACCCTAAAACCCTAAAACCATAAAGCTAAAATAAACCTAAACCATAACCCTAAACCCTAAACTAAACCCCAAACTAACACTAAACCCTAAACCTAAACCTAAACTAAACCTAAACCTAACTAAAACCCTAAACCCTAAAACCCTAAACCCTAAACCCTAAACCCTAAACCTAAAAAAACCTAAAACCTAAACCTAAACTAAATAAAACCTAAAATTAAATAAATAAAACCTAAACCTAAATAAAATAAAAGATAAAATAAAATAACAATCTAAACTAAACCCAAACCTAAACCTAAAAAAATAAATAAAATAAGCTAATAAAAAATAAAATAAATGAAATAAATAAAACCTAAACTAAATTAAAAAAAAATAAACCTAAGAATAAAACCTAAATAAAATAAAACTAAAATAAAATAAAATAAAATAAACCTAAAATAAAATAAAATAAAATAAAATGAATAAAACTAAACCTAGAAAATAAACATAAAATTAAACCTAAAAAATAAATAAAAAAATAGAACCCATACCTAAACTAAAAATAAAAAACTAAACCTAAAATAAAATAAAATAAATAAAATAAACCTAAACCCAAACTAAAATAAACTAAACTAAAATAAATCAAACTAAACATAAACCTAAAAAATAAACTAAACATAAACTCTAAACTAAATAAAATAAAATAAACTAAAACAAACCTAAACCTAAACTAAAACATAAAACCTAAAAATAAATCTAGAATAAAAACCTAAAACAAAAACCCTATACCCTAAACCTAAAAAGCTAAAAACCTAAACAAAACTAAATAAAACTTAAAAATAAACTAAATAAAAAAACCAAACAAAAATAAAATGAAAAAAATAAAATAAAATATAAACATAAACTAAAACCAAAACCTAAACTTAAACCTTAAAAGAAAATAAAAAAATAAAAAACTATACTAAAATAAAATAAATAAAACCTAAACTAAACTAAAAAAAATAAAAACCTAAATAAATTAAAAACTAAACCTAAAATAAAAAATAAAATAAACTTAAAATAAATAAAATAAAACTAAATAAAACCTAAAGCTAAAAAATAAACCTAAAATAAAACCTAAAAAAAATAAATAAAAATAAAACCTAAACCCTAAACAAAAAAAAAAACTAATCCTAAAATAAAAATAAAATAAACCTAAACCTAAACAACGATAAACTAAACAAAAATAAATAAAACCTAAACCAAAACCAAAACTAAAAAAAATAAAATAAAATAAAATAAAAATAAACCTAAACCTAAACTAAAAAATAATACCTAAAAATAAACCTAAAATAAAAACTTGAAACCTCAACCTAAAAAAATAAAATAAAAACCTAAACCTAAAATAAAATATAAAACCTAAACCTGAAAAATAAAAGAAAAACTAAACTAAACTAAAAAGGAAATCTAAACCTAAACCTATACCTAAAAAAAATAAACTAAAATAAATAAACTAAATTAAATAAAAACAAAAATAAACCTAAATAAAAATAAAAAATAAAATAAAATGAAATAAAAAAAAATTAAGTAAATAAACTAAATAAATCAAAACATAGCACTATACTTAATATAAAACAAATCAAAAAAATAAAAAAATTTAAAAATAAATATAAAAAAACCTAAACCGTAAACTTGCAACCCTAAACCCTAAACTCTAAACCCTAAACCATAAAACCCTAAACCCTCAACCCTCAACCCAAATCCCTAAAATCTACAACCCTAAACCCTAAACCTCAAACCCTAAACTCTAAACCCTAACCTTAAACCCTAAACCCTAAACCATAACCCTGAAGAACCTAAAAACCTAAAAACCTAAACCTAAACTAAATAAAACCTAAAAATAAGAAAATAAAAAAATCAAAAACATAAATAAAATCAAAACCTAAACTCAAACCTAAACCTAAACCTAAACGTAAACCTAAAAAATCTAAAATAAAATAAAATAAAAATAAATTAAAATAAAATAAAATAAATAAATAAACCTAAACTAAACTAAAAAAAATAAACATAAAATAAAAACTTAAATAAAATAAAACTAAACATAAAATAAAAAAAATAAACTAAAATAAATAAACTAAATAAAAATAAACCTAAAAAATAAATCTACAAAATAAATAAAAAATAAAACCTAAACCCTAAACTAAAAAAACCTAAACCTAAAATAAAAAAATAAAATAAACTTAAACTTAAACAAAAATAAATTAAACTAAAATAAATAAAACCTAAACCTAAACCTAAAATAAACTAAACCTAAACCCTAAAGTAAATAAAATAAAATAAAGTAGAAATAAACCTAAACCTAAAAGTAAACCTAAAATAAAACCCAAAAAACCTAAAGTAACTAAATAATTTTAAAAGTAAACATAAACCCTAAAACATAATAAAGCAAAACCGAAACCCAAACCCAAAGAATGGGCAAAACATTAATGGTAAGAACATCACCGTCAACCAGGTTCAATCTAGATCTGGCGGTGAAGGAAAAGGCAGAGGCGGCGGTGATCAAAGTGGTGGTGGGAGATCTGGAGATGATGGATAGGAGGTGGTATTATGGAGGGAAGGAGCATGGAGGTTACAAATGTGGTGGTGGAGGGATAGATCAGTGATATGATGGTGGATCTCGCTACTCGAGAGGCGGGTGGTTTTGATGGGAACTAGAGAAGAAGAATGGTCATCCGACCTACTACATATGGAACATTCTACAAGAGATAGTTTTAGTTATCGTGGTTTTGATTTGCTCTATCTGCTCATTTTGATCTATGTCATTGCTTGTGTCTTAGAAAACTTGGTGTGTTACTTGATTGATGAAATTAAAAAGAAGAAATGTTGGATCTGAATTTGTTCTTGTTAAAAAAAAAAAAAGCTAAACCCTTAACTAAAACCTAAACACTATACCTAAAACCTAAACCCTAAACCCTAAACCCTAAACCCTAAACCCTAATCTTAAACCCTAAACCCTAAAAGCATAAACCCTAAAACCCTAAACCCTAAACCTTAAACCTACACCCTAAACCTTAAACCCTAAACCCTAAACCTTAACCCTAATCCCTAAACCCTAAACCCTAAACCTAAAGTAACTAAATTTATTAAAAAATAAACTTAAACCCTAAAACTTAATAAAGCTAAACTTAAACCCTAAGAATGGGAAAACAAGAGAGATCTGGAGGAAGGCAGACGGCGTCATCATGGTGGGGATCTGAGGTGCTGGATATGAAGGTGGTGGTTGGAGTAGTGGTGGTTATGGAAGCGACATGAGTGATGTAGGTTACAGTGGTGGAGAAATGGGGAAATGGTGGATCCCGCTACTCAAGAGGTCGAGGTTATTTTGATGGGAATTGGAGAAATTGAAGAATGATCGATCCCATCTTCTGCTTATGGAACTGTGTCTTTAATTAGAGATGGTTCTAGTTATCTAGGGTTTTTGATTTGCTCTATGCGTGCTCATTTTTGATATGTGTCGTCACTTGTGTCTTAGAAAACTTGGTGTGTTACTTAGTTGATAAAGTTGAAAAGAAGAAATGTTGAATCTGAATTTGTTTCTATTAAAATCTAAACCCTAAACTAAACTGAACCCTAGACCTAAAACCTAAACTATAAACAAAACAAAAACCCTAAAACCCCAAAACACCAAAACCCTAAACCCTAAACCTAAACAAAAACTTATACCCAAAACCTAAACCTAAACCTAAACCTAAACCTAAACCTAAACCTAAACCTAAACTGTAACCTAAACCTAAACCCTAAACCCTAAAAAGCTAAAAACCTAAACCTAAATTAAATAAAACCTATTAAAAACGTAAAAAATAAAATAAAATAATAAAATAAAGGAAAACCTAAAGTAAAACCTAACCTAAAGCTAAACCCTAAATAAAATAAATTAAACTAAAATAAACCAAACTTAACTAAAAATAAAACCTAAAATAAAAAAAAAAAAATAAAACCTAAACCTAAACTAAAAAATAAAATAAAACCTAAAACCTAAACCAAAAAAATAAAAAAATAAACCTAAACCTAAAAATAAAAAAATAAAATAAAACTAAACAAATAAGCATAAACCTAAACCTAAACCTAAAACTAAACTAAAATAAAAAACTTAAACTAAAAAAAGTAAACATAAAATAAATAAACTAAATTAAATAAAAATAAAAATAAACCTAAATAAAAATAAATAAAAAATAAACTAAACAAACTAAATAAAGCTAAACCTATCGATTTACTTAATTTTAAAAAAAAACCCTAAACCTTAAATCCTAAACCCTAAACCCTAAAACTAACCCTAAACCCTAAACCCTAAATCTACAATCCTAAACTTATAATCGTAAACCCTAAACCCTAAAATCCTAAAACTATCCCTAAACCCTAAACCCCTAAACCCCTAAACCCCAACCCTAAACCCCAAACCCTAAAACTAAACCTAAAGTAACTAAATAAAAAATAAACCTAAAATAAAACCTAATAAATCTAAACCTAAGAATAAGAACCTAAGAAGAACAATCAACCAGGCTCACCTAGATCAAAAGACAAAAAAATACATCATGGTGGTGATAGGTGGTGGTGGATATGGAGGTGGTGGTGAGTGGTGGTTATAGGCGAGGAGGGATGAGGTTAAACCATGGTGAGGGAGAGATCTGGATATGATGGTGGATCACACTACTGAGATGGTTCTCTGGGGAACTAGAAAACCAAGAACGAATCCAATATGCTTATAAAACTGTCTTTATAGTAGAGATCCTACTTATCTATGGTTTCATTTTCTATGTGCTCATTTTTACCTATGTCATCGCTTGTGTCTTAGAAAACTTGGTGCATTACTTAGTTGATGAAATCGAAAAGAAGAAATGCTGAATCTTAATTTATTATTTGATAAAAAAAAGCAAAAACCCTAAACCCTAAACTAAAACTTAAATCCTAGACATAAAACCTAAACTCTAAACCTAACTAAACCCTAAAACCTAAACCTAAACCCTAAACCTAAACCTAAAGTTTAAAACCCTAAACCAAATCATAAACCTAAACCCTAAACCCTAAACCCAAAACCTAAACCTAAACCTAAACCTAAAAACCCTAAACACTAGCTAAATCTAAACCTAAACCTAAACTAAAACCTAAACCTAAAACCTAAACCTAAACCTAAACTTAAAAAAAATAAAATAAAATAAAAACTAAACTAAATAAAATAAATAAAACCTAAACTAAACTAAAAATAAAAATAAATAAAAAACTAAACTAAAATAAAATAAAATAAACCTAAAATAAATAAAATAAAATAAAATAAAACTAAATAAAAACTAAACCCAAAAAATAAACCTAAAATAAAACCTAGAAATAAATAAAAATAAAACCTAAACTAAAAAAAAAACCTAAACCTAAAATAAAATAAATAAACCTAAACCTAAACTAAAATAAAATAAACTAAAAGTAAATAAACATAAACTTAAAATAAACTAAACCTAAACCTAAACCTAAACCATAAATAAAATAAAATATACTAAAAATAAACCTAAACCAAAACTAAAAAAAATAAATAAACCCAAAAATAAATAAACTAAACCTAAAAAAAAATAAAATAAAAACTAAACCTAAACCTAAAAAATAAAAAAATAAACTAAACCTAAACCTAAACCAATAAAATAAAATAAAACAAAACTACTAAAATAAAATCAAAAAATAATAAATTAAATTAAATAATAAAAAATAAACCTAAAAAATTAAAAATAATAAACTAAAATATAAAAATAAACTAAATAAACTTAAACCTATGAGTTTACTTAATTTAAAAAAATATATATAAAATATAAAAAACCTAACCCTAAACCCTAAACCCTGAACCCAAAACCTACAATCCTAAACCCTAAACCTTAAAACCCTAAACCTTAAATCCTAAACCCTAAACCCTAAAACCCTAAACCCTAAACCCTAAACCTAAACCTTAAACCCTAAAACCTACAACCTAAACCCTAAACACTAAACCCCAAACCCTAAACCCTAAACCTAAACCCTAAAACCTAAACTTAAACTAAAAAAACATAAAATAAAAAATAAAAAAATGTAAACCTAAATAAAATAAAATAAAAACTTAAACTAAAACCTAAACCTAAACCTAAATGTAGAAATAAAATAAAATAAAAAATAAAAACTAAAATAAAATAAAATAAATAAAACCCTAAATTAAACTAAAAATAAAATAAGTCTAAAAATAAGAACCTTAAATAAAATAAATAATAAACGTAAAATAAAAATAAAATAAACCTAAAATAAAATAAAATAAAAACTAAATAAAAACCTGAACCTAAAAATATACCAAAAAATAAATAATAAAATAAACCCTATACCCTAAACCCTAAACCCTAAATCCTAAACCCAAAAAGAACCCTAAACCTTAAGCTAACCCTAAACCTTAAATCGTAAACCCTAAACCCTACACCCTAAAAATCCTAAACCCTAAAGCCTAAACAATAAACCCTAAACCCTAAACCCTAACCCTAAACTAAGCCTAAAACCTAAATCTAAACCTAAAACCCTAAACCTAAACTCTAAAACCTAAAACCTAAATACTTAAATAAACTAAATAAATAAAAAATAAATAAATAAATAAACTAAAACCTAAATAAAAATAAACTAAAATAAAATAAATAAAAACCTAAATGAAACTAAAAAGTAAAATAAACCTAAGTATAAAAACCTAAATAAAATAAAATAAAATAAAAACTAAATAAAAACCTAAACCTAAAAAGTAAACATAAAAATAAAACCAAAAAATTAAATAAAAAATAAAACCTAAACCCTAAACTCAAAATAAATAAATAAAACCTAAACCTCAATTAAAATAAATTAAACTAAAATAAATAAGACCTAAACCTAAACCAAATATAAACTTAACCTAAACCTAAACCTAAACTAAAATAAAATAAACTAAAAGTAAACCTAAACCTATACTAAAAAAATAAAACTAAAAATAAAAAAAAATAAAACGAAAACCTAAACCTAAAAAAATAAAATAAAACCTAAACCTAAACCTAAAATAAAAATAAAACCTAAACCTAAAAACAAAATAAAAATAAAACTCAACTTAAAATAAACCTAAAACTAAAAAATAAACTAAAATAAAAACCTTAAACTAATATAAATATACCTAAAATAAATAAACTAAATTAAATAAAAAAATAAACCTAAATAAAAATAAAAAATAATATAAACTCAAATAAAGAAAAAAAAGCTAGATAAACCTAAACCTACCTTATTACTTAATTTTTTAAAAAAAAAAAAACCCTAAACCCTAAACCCTAAACCCTAAAACCCTAAACTATAACTAAACCCTAAACCTAAACCTAAACCCTAAACTCTAAAACTACAACTAAACCTTAAACCCCAAACCCTAAACCATAAACACTAAACCCTAAACTAACTAAACTAACCCTAAACCCTAAGAATGGGCGAACTTTGATGGCAGAACATCACCGCCAACTAGGCTTAGTTTAGATCTAGTGTGAGGGGAAGGAGGCGTACAGTAGATGGTGGGGATATAGAGGTGGGTGGATATGGAGTAAGATGAGTGGTGGTTATGAGGAGGTGCGATAAAGGTTATAGGTGGTGGTAGGGAGGGATCGGGGATATGATGGTTGATCCCGCTACTTGATAGGCGGTGGTGGTTATGATGGGAATGAGAAAAACTAAAGAACAGCTAATCCAATTTGCTACTTATGGAACTGTGTCTTTACAGTAGAGATGATTCTACTTATCTAGGGTTTTTGATTTGCTCTATGGGTGCTCATTTTTTATCTATGTTGTCACTTGTGTCATAAAAAACATGCTACTTGGTTGATGAAATTGAAAAGAATAAATGTTGAATCAATTTGTTCTCTAAAAAAAAATCTAAACCTAAACCTAAACCAAACCAAAACCTATACACTAAACCCTAAATCCTAAACCCTAAATAAAACCCTAAACCCAAAAGAAAACCCTAAACCCTAAACCTAAACCATAAAACCCTAAACCCTTAATCCTAAACTTAAACCCTAAAACCATAAACCCCAAACCCTAAAACCTATAACCCTAAACCTAAACCCTAAACCCTAAACCATAAACCCTAAATGCACTAAACCCTAAACTAACCCTAAACTAACCCTAAACCCTAAAATCTAAACTAACCTTAAATCCTAACCCTAAACCTTAAACCCTAAACCGTGAATAAACATGTCATTAGGAGTAAATCTAAATAATAACTTAATCCTAACATAGTTATGGTAGCTAAGGAAAATGTCTTAAAGAGACTTTCCCTTGACTATTAGAGATTTGAATACCCTAAACCCTAAACTAAATCATATTATAATATTTTTATATTATAGTACAAATGTAGAATCATATCTTTAAGCATGTAGTGATGTGTTTTGGATCTTATAATATGTTTTGAAATGTTTTAGTATATTATGGTATTGTGCTCTATAGTTTAAATTAATATAAATCATAAAATATTAATTTAATAAATCGATGATGAAATTTGTTAAATTTGAAGTGGGAATTAGGTTGTAGTACCAAAGGTGTGCTACACCACTTGTAGTCTAAAAAGTAAGATTTTATGTTCAAAATAAATATTATATGTTGAGGCTATAATCATGTATCATAAATATGTAGCATAGTATAGCATCATATAACATAATATATTATTCTATGGATTTAAAATTTTTTTAGTATTTTATAGTCATGCAGTTGAGCCTACACTAACATTATTTATAACAATGTTGATTTAGACTTTAAAATGGTGGAATTTGAACAAATTCATAATTGGTAGAGCATGACATCATAATATATTATTTCAATTTAAAATATGTAAGTGATACAACTAAAATATATAGTTTTTTATTATTTAGACTAATTTTATGATTTTTTATCTTAAGCAATCCCTTCTGATGTGATATGCCATATAATATAATATAATATGTTATGGTGTATTATAATATAAGATGCCATAACATAGTGTAGCATCATGCCTTATAGCATACTATTGTGTATTACTACTTGTTGTTTAGCATATTTTAGTTTGCTATAGTATGATGTAGTATAGTTTGTACTAGTATAATTCATAAAATTATTGATTTATAGGCTGAGATGATGGGAGTTGGCCAAATCTAAGGTAAGCTTTAGGGAACATCATTTGGGGTGTGCTATGGTGTGTCATTTAATCAAAAGAATGAAATTTTGCATCCAAAATAAATGTTCATTTTTCAACCAAATTTGATAAATATTTTACTTAAAGTGATTCATTTTAAGGTGTAATGTAAGATAATATATTATATGAAAGCATATTAAAATATAATGTAATAATATAACTTTACATATATATATGAATGTGGTGGTGTTACTAAATGTTATTGTACATTTTAGTATGTTTTACTTTTGTTATAATACGTTGGGTCAAAACTCAAAAAAATGCTAATTTGAAGGTGGAGATGAAAGAATTTGCCCAAATTCATAGCACACACCAAGAAGAAACACTAAAATTATGCTATTTTGTAGCATTTCTAATAGAAAAATTAACAAATTTTACCCAAAATGAACATTATTCATATTTTGAGAAAGTTTTGTTATTTGTTCCTTTTAAGTGATTCTAATGAGGTGTAAAGTTAGACAATATATTATATTATAGCAAATTATAATTTAACATCATATTTTATAATATAATATATTGTTTTAATTCTCATTATAATATGTTTAGCAAGATATTGTCTAGTTAGTTTGAGCTTACACCATCACAAATCATAAAATGTTGATTACAATGTTAAGATGATGCAATTTAAATGAATACATTATTAGGCTTTTAAGTATTAAAGGAGTGTAAGAGAAGAAATAAGATTTGATGAGAATTCCATGTGAAGGACATGGGGAGATCCGCTAGGGGATCACACATTCGTTGAACATGACATGTGAGGGGTCTATGTCGAGGGAATAGAAGAAGAAAATATGCTCGGAATAATGTTTGAATTTGATTTCATTATATGATTTGTGCAAAGAAGATCTGCTGGGATAAGAATCCATAATCCACTTATAATTAAGATTGAATCGACTTTGATTTATTTATTTATAATTATTATTGAGGCATATCTCCTAGAGATATGGGATCGAGTCCGCTGGGGATTGGGTATATGAACCTTCCACTAGAGAAGCATGTTCAGGCTATCTATTGGGGATTGGGATTTGATTTTAATTTCATAGATTTATTTGGGGATGTATCCCCTGGGTATAAGAGTTTGGTTGGATTTCTTTGATCTGACTCACCGGGGAGTTGGTTTAATTTGGCTCCACTAGAGAGGTTGGTTTTGAATTAGTTATATTTGCTTGACTTATTTATATATGATTTGGGGATCCACAAGGGAGAAGGTGTGATTTAACTCCACTAGGGAAAATTTGATTGGGATTAATTGAATTTGAGTTGATGTATGAACCCTGTCAATGTGTGATGGTTCCACGGAGATGGGGCTATATCATCCTTGACCTACCAGTTTACAAGGGATACATGGGGTAGAGCTAGCCAACCTAAGGGGTTTCTTTGTGCAACTACTATGCTAGGAGAAAGGTGTAGCACTTACATCTTCCAAAGTGAGGAAAACCATTGGGGTGACCTGTTGGATGCACACAAATCAAATCGACTTAGAGACACCGAGTGAATGTCGCTGGGGACTTATGTTAACTCAAAAGTTGTTAAGATTAATTTTATCTTAATTTTAAGTGATTTGATATGGTTTGTTTGGTTTAGTTTATTTTCAAATTGAAGGCATATTTGCTAGGGATGTAAGCTTGGTCAAATTTTATAGATTTGATTTATGGACCATGTCATGCAATGAACCCACTAAGAAGGCTATATCAAACTTGTCCTATCTCATTTAAAATCCAAAGGCATAGTCTAGTGTCTAGAGCTAGCCAACCTAAGGGGTTGCCTTTCAGTGTGCAACGGTTGTGATAGGAAGAAGGCATAGTAGACTTACATCTTCTAAGCAAGGAACAACCGTTGGGGGGACTTATTGGTAGCACAACAAATTGAACCCGACTTAGGGGCGAATACTGAGTGGATGCTGCTGGAGACTTATATCAACTCAAGAGTAGTCAGATGATTCCTATGGGGAATTTTGCTGACATTGCCCTAAAGATAGGAGAACTGCTTGGGAAAAGGTATCGCTAGGGGTGTCCTCCTAATCCACAAGTGAGTATATAGTTTTTTTATGTGTTTTGCATGGACATTGGTGCATGGGACCACACTAAGAATGTGTTATATCCTATCTCAAATTTATTAGACCAAGGAAGAATCGCACATCCATAAGATAGATTCTCAACCAGGGGGGTTATTGGAAAAGGGGAACAATCCAATCTGATAGTATCCTGGGTAGTGTCTAAATGGGGTCACAGAGGATGTGATCCACATATAGTGCCTACAGGCGAGGTGCTACTACAAACATTATTCTGAGCCCTGGAAAAGAAAGACTATAGGTGTACGATGGCCAACTTAAGAAGAAAACATAGAAGGCTTATGCACCATGAGGTGTATCCGCGAGAACCAACCAACCTAAGGTGTATCTATCAACATGAGCGGTGTATCCGTCATCATAGTGAGAATTGACCAACATAAGGTATCCGTCGGTGTGCAATGATCAATCTAGAAAGAAAGTATGTAGGCTTACAACTTCCCAAGCAGAACTGATAATTGAAATAGTCTATCATTAAAAGAATAAATACTATCTATTCTAGAGCCACTACGAAGCGAGGAGCGCCAAGGAAGGACTGGACCTAAACTTGAAGCAATCAAGAGGGAAGGAGACGCTAGGAGACTTATCCTAAACATCAAATATACTCTACCCAGTCAGTGCACAAAGGCTAATCCAAGAAGAATGTGTAGCATACTCACATCCTCTTAAATAAAGCCAACATGAGGTAACTTACTAGCCACGTATTAAGGCCTACCAAAGAAATAAGGTGCTCATCAGTGTGCAGTGGCCAAGTAAGGAATGAAAGTGTAGTAGACTTACATCCTTTAAAGAAATACATTGGGTGACACACTAATAGAGTAGACGTCCCTATCCTGAGCAAAATACTAAGTGAGTTCCAGGTGGTGGTATCTCAACTCAGAGTATCCCGAGATAAAAGATATGTATTTATTTTATATGTTTGTGTGTAGTTTGTGTTTGTCTTGTGTCGATAAAGGATAGGACACCACTCGAGTTCTTTAGACCTACCGTAAACACATCATGGAGAATTCGTAAATAAGAATACTTTCAACATGGAAGAGGTTAAATTTGAAATGTAATTTTCATTGATGATAATTATTTTCAAACATGATGTATGATATTTTTTTAAGTAGAGCCCATTAATTGGAAGCATTGTGCACTCTCCCTTATGATTAATAAGCTGATAAGATCCTCCTTGGAAGATTTTCTCTATAGAAAAAGGGCCTTCCCAAGTGGGTTCAACCTTTTCTCCCATCTTATGATGGGCAACAATTGATCTTCTCAAAACTAAAATAAGCTTTCCTACTTAAAAATCCATATGATAGACCAACTTGATGTGAGCTTGAATCATTTTATCTTTGTACAACTCGAGCTTTTGGTATGACCGTAAGCATCTCTCCTCCAAACCTTCAAGCTCTTCTAACCGTAACTTGGTGTTTTGCTCTATTTTGAACTTGCTACCCACAACTATCCTTAGTGATGGGAGTTGGATTTATAATGGTAATGTGGACCATACTAAGGCCAAAGGAGTGATTGGAGTTCTATATGTGGTATGGTACCCAGGCTTCAACTAACTTCTCATGCTACTAGCTTATTATCAAGTGTCTTGTTTAGTATTTTGATTAGAGTTTTTTTTATGGCTTCTGCTAAGAAGTTTTCCCTCGAGTACTTGATGGTAGAATATCCACAATCTATGTTGTGATTCTGGGCAAAGTTGTTGATCTCGTTGCTCTTAAATGAGTACCGTTATTAAATATAATTCATCTAGGTACTCTGAACCTATATACGATATCATTCCTAAAAAACTAGAGCACATGCTTAGTTGTGACCTCTCTATGCAGAATCTCCTTCACCCATTTAGAAAAGTAGTTAGTAGTAGCTAAGATGAACCGATGACCCTTGGAAGATGGAGAATCAATCAGACCAACTATGTTGGTACCCCAACACTCAAATGGCCTTGAGAATAATGTAAGATGTAGAACTTTGGGTGGTTGGTGTAGGACCACACCGTGTATTTGATATTGGTGGCATCGCCTAGCCGTATCCATGCAATCTTTGATCATCGATGACCAAAGGTATCCTAGTCTCTTGATCTTTGCTTTCATCTTTGGACTAGCTTGGTTGGCTCAACATAATCCTGAGTATACCTCAATCATGATCTTACAGGCTTCATGCTTGTCTAAATGACTTAACCACATATGATCGAAAGATTGCCACTACAAGACACCATCCACAAGAGTGTAGGAAAGTAATGTTTGCTTCATTTGATAGGATTGGGACTTGTCTTTAGGTAGCTTACCTTTATTTAGGCAATCCATGAATGGTTGCCTCCAATATAACTCCTCTTCCTTCTTAGCAAAGGCAACCTCCCCTTCAAGATAGTACTTTTTGATGAGTTCAATATGAATAAGGGATAAGACTTGTCTATTTTGTACCTTTATTAATATGGACTCATCCTTTGGACATGCCAAAATTTCTTTTTTCAATATACACTTTAGGGGTTCATTTTGAGGTTAAATTATTTTAACTATTTGAAAACTACTCAAGTCAAAGAGATGGTCTTCCTTTTCTACTTTTGTGCACAAGATCATCAACATAGCACTCAATTTTATGATGAATGAGTTCATCGAAGATTTGAGTCATAGCCCACTGGTTTGTAGCACTAACATTTCTAAGGCTGAAAGGCATGATTTTATAGTTATAGATTCTGATCGAGGTTCTAAAAGCAGTGTTTCTTTCATCTTTAGGGGCCATCTTTATTTGGTTATACCCAGATGAGCCATCCATGAAGGAGAAGACTGCATGACATGAGGCAATGTCCATCACCTGTGATTGGTAGTGGAACTTCATCTTTGGGCATGCCTTATTTAAATCCTTAAAATTGATGCATATGAAATTTGGCCATTCTTTTCTTAAGATGATGTCAAGCAACGTGTAGGGTATTTTTTTCCAAATGAGTTAATGTGATTTGAAAAGAACCTATCATATTCTAAATGATTGGTGGTGACTAAGCAGTAATCATCATCATCAACTTGACCCATTGCATCAATCTAGTCTTGATTGAGAGCATTTGCATTTGTTCTTCCATATTCTTTTGAAGTAGTCTGACCTATGCTTTGACCAAGTATGTGGGATTAACCCTTTCTTTGCTAAATTATGAACACAAGGCAAGCACTAATTAAAAGCTAATTCTATTAATTTTTTATATGAATCATCCTCAAGTTCTACATCAACTTCTTAACTTGAGGATGATGCTCCTAGAAAGAACCTATGAGTCTTCACACTGGTGGATGACTTAGGGGCTTCCTAAACTACCAAACCCTCAACTTTTTGAGAGGAAAGTTGGGTTAAAGCTAAGGTTCCCAACTGATGCCTAACTATTCAACATATATAATTGGATATAGTTTTGCTTTGCATTGGAGCCCGGTCTTCAACCCTATCTGGCTCAAGTTTCATGTCCAAGAAAATCTACTACTGAAAAGAACTAGCTGGTGTGCTAACCATATAAGATTCATCCTATGAACTAGATTCTAAGTCTATATAGATAGTAGGTGTACTCCTAGTAGTTGGGATATATTTTCTACTGTTAGGCCAATAATGAGGTTTTCCACCCATGGGACTACCTCTGAACTGGCCTCTTCCTCTCTCTGGTGGAGGTCAGGTAATCCTACCCATATGTTCGAATGGAGTGACGAAGTGTGGGTGGAATCGAATGTCATGCTGCACTACCTCCTCCAAGTCTATTTGCTCCTTATTTTCTTTTCCTTTATTTTTCTTCTTTTCTTTTCTTTTTTCTTTTCTTTTATTTTTAAACTTTGGCCAGTTCATGAGAATAGACTTGTTTATTTTGAGGGAGATCACCTTTGACGAGATGATCCCACCTCTCACAAACTTCATACAGATTTAGAGAGGATGAAACTATGTTATTCTCATGTATCCATGGTCTCCAAAAAGCTTTGAAAGATGTATGAGTCTATTTTGTGAAACTTGGCCGGCCTTCCACACCCATCTCCAAGTGAAACACTATAGAACCTAAGGCTTATTAGCCTCACTTTTGGAGTACAAATTCAATCTTCTCATCTTAGACTTAAGAGTCTTCTAGACACTAAGACTTCCCTAGTCATAAGACACTTCTAACAATTAGGTAAACACTTAACCTAAGCCTAAAGACATAGAAGGGTTAACCATAGGATTAGGTTATGCTTAACGGATTAGGATAATCCTCCTACCTATAACCTAAATTCAATCCATGTTCACCTTCTCAAACCAAACTTCAAGTTCAATTGAAACATTAAATTCAAATCCAAATCCAAGCCCAAATTCTAAAACCAAATGATTGAAGCCCATGATCAAATACAAAGTTGAAACCCTTCATAAGCCACACAACCTATCCCATGAACTTAGCCAAATCTTAATCCAAATCAATCTGAAATCAATTAATTTTCTCTTAATCAATTTATATCTTTAATCATGTTTCTAAATATAAATCAAATCTACATTCAAATGATCTAAACTAAATCAAACTTAATCAAATAAAATTAAAACCCTTCCTAAGACATATGACCTATCTCATGGACTTAGCCAAATCTTAATCCAAATCAAGTCAAACTCAATTGATTTTCTCACAAATCTATTTATTTCCAATCAACTTCACAAAATTAAATGAAAAATGCATTTAAATTATCAAAACTAAATCAAACCAAATCAAAATCCAAACCTAAGCCACATGACCCAAGTCGGTGGACTTAGCAAAATTCCTTCATTCCAAAACCCAAATTCAATTAATTTTCTCATGAATCAATCTTACCTCCAATCATACTCACAAATATAAATGAAATATACAATCATCAAGCCAAACCAAAATCAACCCAAGTCAAACCCAACTAACCCTTTTGACTTGAAATGTTCAAATAAACCAAAACCCATTTGAACCCAAACCAATTGCTATTGAATTTATATATCAATCCCAAATCCATATATAAACTCAACTAAATCAAACTCTTCCCAAAATCAAGCTAATTAAAGCCAATTGGTCCACTTGACCTAAAGTAGCCAATTTGACCTATTTGAGCCAAGTTCTAATCCTTCCTAAATTGGATAGAATGAAGTCCATCAAAACCTCCCATCATGATTGTTAATCACCCTAGGTTGATCAATTATCACAAATTGGGTCAAACTAAGTCAACTTGGTCATTTAACCAAGTCAACCCCTTAACCCATATGAACCCAAACTAGCCAAGTTGTAACCTAAGCCAAATCCCTTGAAACTAATGATTCATACTAAATCAAAATCAATATTTGAATATGACTTGACCTTCAATTGAGTTATACCAAACCCAATTGGCCTTCTTGACCCAAGTTGACTCAAATTGAACTAAAAGACTAAATTGGGTTAAATCAAAATATAAACAAAATTGATTGCAACCAATGGCTCAAGTTCATTCCAAATTGATTGTTGAATTTCACCAAAGCCATGCTTGGACCCAATTGAACCCAATTGACCAACTTAGCCCAAATTAACCTAAAGGTTCAAGTTGGCCCAAATAAAACCAAATCCAAAATAATTGAAACCATAGCCTACAATCATCTTCAATTGGCCAACTAAACCCTTAACCCTAAGCCTAAACCCTAAGCTAACCCTAAACCTTAAACCCTAAACCCTAAAAACCCTAAACCCTAAACCCTAAAACCATAAACCCCAAAACCCTAAAACCCAAAAACCCTAAACCTTAAACACTAAACCCTAAACCCTAATCCCTAATCCCTAAACCCTAAAAACCTAAACTAAATAAAACCTAAAAATAAATAAATAAACACCTAAACATAAATAAAATAAAATAAAAACCTAAACTAGAACATAAATCTAAACCTAAAAATAAAATAAAATAAACTAAAATAAAATAAATAAAAACTAAACTAAACTAAATAATAAAATAAACCTAAGAATACAAAACCTAAATAAAATAAAACTAAACATAAAATAAAAAGAAAATAAACCTAAAATAAATAAATAAATAAATAAATAAAAACCTAAAGCTAAAAACTTAACCTTAAAATAAAACCTAAAAATATATACAAAATAAAACCTAAACCCTAAAATAAAAAAAAGTAAACCTAAAATAGAAATATAATAAACAAAATAAAATAAAATTAAACCTAAACTAAAATAAACTAAACTAAAATAAATAAAACCTAAACCTAATCTTAAAATAAACCAAACCTAAACCTAAGCTAAATCAAATAAAATAAACTAAAATTAAACCTAAACCTAAAGTAAAAAAAAAAAAGTTAAACCTAAAAATAAACATAAAATAAATTTCTAAAACCTAAACCTAAAAAATTAAAATAAAAACCTAAACCTAAAAATAAAAAATAAAACCTAAACCAAAAAAATAAAATAATAATAAAACAAAACTAAAAGTAAATTTAAACTTAAACCTAAACATAAAAATTAAACTAAAATAATAAACCTAAACTGAAATAAATATTATTAATATTAATAAACAAAACCAAATAAAATTAAAAAATAAACTTAAATAAAAATTAAAATAAAATAAATTAAAATAAATAAAAAATAAACTAAATAAACCTAAACCTACTAATTTAGTTAATTAAAATAAAATAAAAAATAAATAAAAACCTAAACCTAAATAATAAACCTAGAAATAAATAAAAAATAAAACCTAAACCCTAAACTAAAAAAAACTAAACATAAAACAAAAATACAATAAACATAAACCTAAACTAAAATATACTAAACTAATAAAAATAAAACCTATACCTAAACCTAAACATAAACTAAATAAAATAAAATAAACTAAAAATAAACAAAACATAAACTAAAAAATAAAACCTAAAAATAAACCTAAAATAAAAACCTAAAACCTAAAACTAAAAAAATAAAATAAAAAATTAAACTTAAACCTAAAAATAAAAAATGGAACCTAAACCTAAAAAATAAAATAAAAATAAAACTAAACTAAAAAATAAACTTAAACCAAAACCTATACCTATACCTGATAAATAAACTAAAATAAAAAAACCTAAACTAAGATAAATATGCCTAAAATAAATAAACTATACTAAATAAAAATAAAAATGAATCTGAATCAAAATAAAGAAAAATAAACTACATTAAAAAATAAACTAAATAAACCTAAACCTACTAGTTGACTTAATTTAAATAAAAAAACCAAAACTCTAAATTAACTAACTAACTAAACCTTAAGAAATAACCTAAACTAAACCTAAACCCTAAACCTAAACTATAAATTTAAACCTAAAGCTAAACCTAAAACTAAACCAAACCCTAACTTAAACCTAAACTAATCCTAAACCTTATGCTAAACCCTAAACCCTAAATTAACCTAAACCTAAACCTAAACTTAAACCTAAACCCTAAACTATAATCATAAACCCTAAACACTAAACCCTAAACTTAAACTTAAACCTAAACCTAAACTAAAACCTAACCTTAAACCCAAACCCTAAACCCTAAAACCCTAAACCTAAACCTAAACCTAAACCCTAAACCTAAACTAAACTCTAAACCACCTAAATCCTAAACCCCAAACCCCAAACCCAAAACCTAAACCTAAAGTAACTAAATAAATTTAAAATAAACCTAAACCCTTAAAACCCAAAAACCTAAACATAAACCTCAACCTAAGAATGTAACCTGACAGAGAACATCACCCATCAAAGCTCACCTAGATCTAAATGGAGGTGAAAAGACATACTAGGTGGGGGGATCAAAGTGCTAGTGCATATGGAGGTGGTGGTCGAGCAGGGTGGTTATGGAGGGTGGGAGGAACGCCGAGGTTACAAATGTGGTGGTGGAAGAGAGATCGAGGATATGATGGTGGATCGATACCGAGAGGTGGTCGATGGGAATGGAGAAAAAGAACTGATCCGATTTGTTGCTTATGGAGATGTCTTAATAATAGAGACAGTTCTAGTTATCTAGGTTTTTGATTTGTGCTATGCGTGTTCATTTTTTATTTATGTCATCACTTGTGTTATAGAAAACTTGGTGTGTTACTTGGTTGATGAAATTGAAAATAAGAAATGCTGAATCTAAATTTATTCTCTATTTAAAAATAAATAAGTACCCTAAACCCTCAACAAAAACCTAAACCTTAAACCTAAAACCTAAACCTTAATCCCTAAACCCTAAACTCTAAACATAAAAAATAATAAAATAAATTTTATAAAACCCTAACATTAAACCCTAATGCCTAAAACCCTAAACCCTAAACTGTAAACCCTAAAACCTACAACCCTAAACCCTGAACCCCAAACCCTAAAAACTAAACCATAAACCCAAATCCCTAAACTCTAAAACCCTAAAAATCTAAGCCTAAATGAAATAAAACCTAAACATAAAATAAATAAATAAAACTTAAACCTAAATAAAATAAAATAAAAGCCTAAACATAAACATAAACCTAAACCTAAACCTAAAACTAAAAATAAAATAAAATAAAAAATAAAAACTAAGATAAAATAAAATAAATAAAAACCAAAACTAGATTAAAAAAATAAATTAAATATAAAGATAAAAAACCTAAATAAAATAAAAACAAAACTAAAAATAAAAATGAAATAAACCTAAAATAAAATAAAATAAAAAATAAACAAAAACCTAAACATAAAATACAAACATAAAAATAAAACCTAAAAATTAATAAAAATTAAAATCCAAACCTTAAACTAAAAAAAAACTAAACCTAAAATAAATAAAATAAAATAAACTTAAACCAAAACTAAAGTAAACTAAACTAAAATAAATAAAACCTAAAACTAAACATAAAATAAAGTAAACCTAAACCCTAAACTAATAAAATAAAATATACTAAAAATAAATCTAAACCTAAACTTAAAAAATAAACCTAAAAATAAACTTAGAAAAATAAAATAAAAACGTAAACCTAAACTTAAAAAATAAATGATAAAACCCAAACCTAAAAAAAATTAAAAATAAAGAAAAACTAAAAAATAATCATAAACCAAAACCTGGACTTAAAAAATAAATCGAAAAACCTAAACTAAAATAAATAATCCTAAAATAAAGAAAATAAACAAAATAAAAATAAAAAATAAACTTAAATCAAAATAAAAATCAAAATAAACTAAACTAAAAAAATAATAAATAAAATAAATAAACTAAAAAAAACCTAAACCTACTTGGTTTTAATTTTGATAAAAAACTAAACTTATCAAACCTAAACCCTAAATCATAAACCTAAACCTACATAAACTTAAAACTAAGCCTAAACCTTGAACCCTAAACCCTAAACTCTGAAAAACCCAAAACACTAAACCCTAAACTACCTCTAAACCCTAAACCCTAAACCCTAAACCCTGAACCTTAAACTCTAAACCCTAAACCCTAGACCCTAAACCCTAACTCTAACCCTAAACCCTAAACCCTAAAACTTAAACCATAAAACCCTAAACTAACCCTAAACCATAACCCAAAACTTTAAACCCTAAATCCTAAATGCTAAAGCCTAAACACTAAACCCTAAACCCTAACCATAAATGCTAAACCCTAAAACCTTAAACCCTAAAACCATAAACCCTAAACCTTAAACCTTAAAAACTGAAAAAGCTAAACCTAAAGTAAATAAAACCTAAATAAAATAAAATAAAATAAAAACTTGGATGAAAACCTAAATGTAAACCTAAAAATAAAATAAATTAAAAAAACAAAATAAAATAAATAAAAACCTAAACTAAACTAAAATAATAAAATAAACCTAAGAATGAAAAACCTAAATAAAATAAAAACTAAATGTAAAATAAAATAAAAATAAACTAAAAAGAAAATAAAATAAAAACCTAAACTTAAAAAATAAACCAAAAAATAAATAAATAATAAAACCAAAAAGAAAACTAAACCCAAAATATAAATAAAATAAATACAATAAAATAAACCTAAACTTAAATTAAAATAAACAAAACTAAAATACATAAAACCTAAACATAAACCTAAACCCTTAACTAAATAAAATAAAATAAACCTAAAATAAACCTAAACCTAAACAAAAAATAAAACCTAAAAATAAAACTAAATAAAAACCTAAAACCTCATCCCTAAACCCTAAGACCTAAAAGGCTAAAAACCTAAACCTAAACTAAATAAAACCTAAAAATTAAATAAATAAAAAAACCTAAAAAAATTAAAATGAGAACTAAATGAAAAGTAAAAATAAAATCAACCTAAAATAAAATAAAATAAAAGCTAAATAAAACCTTAAACCTAAAATATAATTCTAAAAATAAAACATAAAAATAAATATAAAAGGAAACAAAAATTTTAAACTAAGAAATAAACCTAAACTTATAATAAACAAAATAAAATAAACCAAAACCTAAAACAAAATAAACAAAACTAAAATGAACAAAACCTAAACCTAAACCTAAAATAAACTAAATAAAACAAAATAAACTAAAAATAAACCTAAACCTAAACTAAAAAATAAAACCTCAAAATAAACTTAAAATAAAAACATAAAACCTAAACCTAAAAAATAAAATAAAAACTTAAACCTAAACCTAAAAATAAAAAAAATAAAACCTAAACCTAAAAACTAAAATAAAAATAAAACTAAACTAAAAAATAAACATAAACCTAAACCTAAACCTAAAAAATTAACTATAATAAATAAAGCTAAAATAAATAAAATAAACTTAATAAATAAAACCTAAATAAAAAAATACATTAAAATAAATAAGTAAATAACTAAATAAACTAAAAAAAACCTAAACTGGTTTACCTAATTTAAAATAAACCTAACCTTAAACCCTAAATTAAACCTAAACCTAAAGAAACCTAAAACTAAGAAACTAACCTAAACACAACCCTAAACTAAACTATAAACCTTAAACTAAACCCTAAACCTTAAACCCTAAACTCACCCTAAACCCTAACCTAAACTAAACCCTAAACCTAAAAACTAACCTAAAACCTAAACTTAAATACTAAACCCTAAACTATAAACTAAACCTAAACCATAAACCCTAAACCCTAAAACTCAAAACCCTAAACCTAAAACCTAAAACCCTAAACCTAACCTAAACTAAACCTAACTAACCCTAAACACTAAACCTAAACTAAACACTAAAACCCTAAGCCTAAAGACTAAACATAAAACCCTAAACCTTAAACCCTAACCCTTAACACTAAATTTTAAAACCCTAAACCCTAAAACCCTAAAACCCTAAACCCTAAAAACCTAAAGAAAATAGAACCTAAAAATAAAATAAATAAATAAATCCTAAACCTAAATAATATAAAAATAAAATAAAAGAAAAACCTAAACTTAAACCTAAACTTAAACCTAAAAATAAATTAAAATAAAAAATAAAAATAAATTAAAATAAAATAAATAAAAACCTAAACTAAACTAAAAAATAAAATAAACCTAAGAATAAAAACCTAAATAAAATAAAAACTAAACGTAAAATAAAAATAAAATAAAAACTAAACTAAAACCTAAACCTAAAAAATAAACCTAAACATAAATAAATAATAAAAACATAACCCTAAATGAAAAATAAAAACAAAACCTAAAATAAAAGTAAAATAAACAAAATAAAATAAACCTAAACCTAAACTAAAATAAATAAACCCTAAACCTAAGCTTAAAATAAAATAAACCTAAACCCTAAACTAAGTAAAATAAAATAAAGTAAAAAATAAATTAACCTAAACTAAAAAAAATAAAACCTAAAATAAAAATCTAAAACCTAAACCCTAAACCATAAACCTAAAGCTAAAAAACATAAATCTAAACTAAATAAAACCAAAATAAAATTAATATAAAAAACCTAAACAAAAACAAAATGAATAAATAAAATAAAATAAAATAATAAACTAAAACCTAAACCTAAACCTAAACCTAAAAAAGAAAATAAAATAAAAAAATAAAACTAAAATAAATAAAAACCTAAACTAATCTAAAAAAAATAAAAAACCTAAATAAAATAAAAACCAAACCTAAAATAAAAATAAAATAAACCTAAAATAAAATAAAATAAAACTAAATAAAAAACTTTAACCTAAAAAAATAAATCTAATAATATAACCTAAACCCTAAACTTTTAAAAAAACTTAAACCTAAATAAAAAAATGAAATAAACCTAAATATAAAGTAAGATAAACTAAACTAAAAAAAATAAAACTTAAACCCAAACATAAACCTAAACCTACACTAAATAAAATAAATTAAACTAAAAATAAACCTAAACCAAACCTAATAAAGAATACTTAAAAATAAACCTAAAATAAGAACCTAAAACCTAAACCTAAAAAAGTAAAATAAAAACCTAAACCAAAACAAAATTAATTAAACCTAAACCTAAAAAATAAAATAAAAATATAACTAAATTTAAAAATAAACATAAACCTAAACCTAATCCTAAATAATAAACTAAAATAAATAAAACTAAAATAAGTATAATATAATAAATAAAAATAAAAAATAAACCTAAATAAATAAAATAAACTAAACTAAAATAAATATAAAATAAACTAAAAAAACTAAAATAAACCTAAACTTAGTTTACCTAATTTAAAAAAAACACTAAATCTTAACCCTAAACCTTAAATCCTAAACCCTAAACCCTAAAGCCTAAACCTTAAAACTAAGCCTAAACCCTGAACCCCAAACCTACAACCCTAAACCTACAACCCAAAACCTAAACCATAACTAAAACCAACTAACTAAACCCTAAAACCTAAACTAAATCCTAAATCAAACCCAAACCCTAAACCCTAAATCCTAAACCCTAAACCTAACCTAAAACCATAAACCAAACCCTAAACCTTAAAACCTTAACTTAAACTAACCTAAACCATAAAATCTAAACCTAAAACCCTAAACCCAAAAACCAAAACCCTAAACCATGAATAGGTTCGTTATGTGATCTAAAAGCTACAACATTATGATTATTGCTATAAGCATAAGCTACTTGATATGTAATGCTATAAATAGCACATCCTTATTTTAATTAAACACAATCTAATTTATGTTTTGGAGTAATAGTTCTATCTATATGTCTATCATTAATACTGATGGCATAACTAGGATGTAAATTAAATAGTAAAGTTTGGTAACATAGGTTTCCTTGGATAACTCCTAATAAAGCATCCTTTTTAGAATTAATAAGTCTATCATCATATATCCACAAGGTTATAAGGCTATCTGTGCCATTTCTAAAGTATGCTTTGATTAGTATTTGTATTCCTCCCAAAAATACATGTCTATATTTTTTGGGATGAGGAATCTTTTATAAATCTTGATTTCTCATTATATAATTATAAAAAAAGATTTATGTATTACTTTGGGATTCTATTATTTTAATAGGGTATTCACCTTATCTAATTCTATAATGAATTACCTTTTTCTAATTTAAAATTAGCATATTGAAATTGTCTTTAGTTCCTAATGATAATTTTATTTTTTGAATTTTCTTATATTCTTCTTCTAAAAGAGTTAAGTGTTTAATATATTTCAATTGATTGTCTATAATGTCTTCTATGTTAAGCTATTGGAGTTCAGTCATTTAATCTGAATATAAATATTCATTTAAATCATTATCATTATCGGAGTAACAATATTGATTTATAAGGTCTTCTTCTTGATCAAATAATTCATAAATTTCTTCGTCGGAGTTGATTTCAAAAATATCAAAGACAGGTTCTAATTCTTGTTCGTCTATAATTTGGATAGATTTTCTCCCTAAAACTTTTGTTCTTTTTGGACATTCATTATCATAATGTACTTCTTCTTTACATAACCAATATTTACAAATTTTTGGTTTTTTGTTAAATTGTTTTGGCCTAAAGTTTCTTTTTCTTTAAATTCAATTTATTTTTATTTGTTTTCTTAAAGAATTTTTTTTATTACAGGCTGATCCTGTACATGAGAAAGTTGTAATTCTGGAACATCCCCATTAATGTGCTACAAGATCATTGTTAATACAACATAAAGATTATTTATATTTTTTATTTTGTTGATGTATATCAATTTGTTAGTTGGCTTCTACTAATTTTTCTTTAGCAAATAAAACTCTAGAACAAGTGAGCACTTGGGGGAGGAGGGTTCTATGTTTAGGGTTTAGCGTTGTAGGTTTATGGTTTAGGGTTTAGGAATTTTCATTAATTTGTTTTTTTAATTTTTTTTTAAATTTGTGCCATATGGAAAGCGCATCACGTCAGCGTGCCATGTTAGTCGCCATGTTGCCTGATGGGATTAAGGCTCTAATTAGGGCTAATTAACTAGTTGTTAATCCTAAAACTTCCGAAATTCATAATTAATTCTAGAAAAAATCCATAACAAATATAAACTTATGCTCATTTTAAAGATAATTTAGAGTAAAATCTAGGAAAATTATTATTAACTGATTTTGAGCAGTGGATTTAGCTTAATTAGAAATGTAATTAGTCTAATTACACCATAATTAATCATCAAATTAATCTCAAACTTTCTATGCATGTTAAGGGGGATGACCTTTTCTACCCCAATTTTTTTGGGATATTATTAGTTGCTTAATTAGGGAAACCAATGGGTTAAGGCTTAATAAGTTTCTTAATATAATTAGTGATAATTAAGAAATGATTAGTAAATTAATCAATTAAGCTTATTAACCTCTCTAATGATGACTCAGAGAAATGGATTGGGACTCCTCTTCCAATATTATCTTTAAGTCTTCTAATCCCTTTAAATTAATTAATTAACACCCCTTAATTAATTAATTAATAAGATTAATCAAAAATCTAAATGACACCTGAACTTTAATCAACAGATTGTAAGGATTTAAGGATTGAGACTTAGGCTCCCTTCTTTATCTCTTTCTCTAAGCCCATCTCATTTGGATTAGTTAAGGTTGATTAAGGTTTAATTAGTTATTTAATGAATTTAATTAATTTAATTGAATCTATTTATAAAATTTAATCTTGGGTAGCTCTTTGGGTGTTCAATAATCCAAAGGGGGAGGTAATGAAATTATGGTTAGCTCACATGTATGAGAAAACTATAAAGTAGTTGTGAGATCCCTGCTTAATTAACTACTAATCATGAGCCAATTGCATTAGGCCCCTTTCATTTCTTAGGAGCATTGCAAATTTACTTTCCATGTGTCTAGAGAAATGGATTGGAACTCCCTCTTCTAATCTTTTCTTTAAGTCTTTTCTAATCCCTCTTAAATTTTTAATTAATTAACACCCCTTAATTAATTAATTAATAAGATTAATCAAAAATCCAAATGATACCTGAACTTTAATCAACAAATTATAAGGATTTAAGGATTGAGACTTAGGCTCCCTTCTTTGTCTCTTTCTCTAAGACCATCTCATTTTGATTAGTTAAGGTTGATTAAGGTTTAATTAGTTAATTAATGAATTTAATTACTTTAATTGAATCTATTTCTAAAATTTAATCTTGGGTAGCTCTTTAGGTGTTCAATAATCCAAAGGGGGAGGTAATGAAATTATGGTTAGCTCACATGTATGAGAAAACTATAAAAGTAGTTAAGTGAGATCCTTAATTAACTATTAATCATGAGCCAATTGCATCCCCTTTCATTTCTTAAGCATTGAAAATTTACTTTCCATGTGGTTGCAATTTATATTAGCTCATTAATTAGTTAATTAACTTAAGGTGATGTAGGTAAGGGTTAATTAATTGGCTTAATTCATACCCTAACCTCATTAAACCATAAAATCAACTTATATACTTCTTCATTAAATCAAATTAACTCACACATGAGAAATGGGATTAGGATGAACAAATCCCTTTCATTTCTTAAATGAAATCAAACTCATAATTAAGAAATCTCATTAAAGGACTTTAGTTTATTTTAAGTGGCTTTATTTAGTATGATTGTCCTTCGAAATTAATTGGAATGAATGAGAAAATGTACTTATGTTCCATTATTTCTTTCCAATCATGTTAAATATTACTTCCCATGCGTAAACATGCATTCATTGTTTTTAAAAAAAATTAACTAAATGAAATGGTTTCTTTTATGTCAAATTGCATGTGTTGATTTAAATTAAAAATAGGTGTGACTATTATCACTATTAAATCAAAAGTTATTTTCAACAGCTCATAAATCAATTATAATAAATGAAGTGATGTTAATTATAAATATCTATAGGTTTACATGTGTTGATAATATAAGATATGAAATGTGAAGCTCTCTATCTTTATCTCACATGGATTCACATAGGAATTACAAATGTATAGTTCATTTGAAAAGCACACAACATTTGTCTAAATCAATTCCAATGCATTTCCATGATAAGACTTAAGGAAGAATTTCATACCATATATGTAAATCATATAATCAAATCAAATATGACTTCATGACTTCTTCTTCTTGTGGTTCCTTTCAAACATTCATAGAGAGAAAAGTGGTATATTACCGGACACCCAAAGGTTTTAAGCCTAAGTAGCCTATGCCTTATGCCCCTCACATATAATAATGGTGTTGTACCCACTTAAAACTCTTATACATGTGTATGTGTGATGTGGTCAAAGAATAAAAATCATAAGTCATATAAATCAAATACAATTTTTCCATGAGTTTTTCCAATCCTTGTAGTTACTTAT
This sequence comes from Cymbidium sinense, assembly GCA_021442155.1. Classification (NCBI taxonomy): domain Eukaryota; kingdom Viridiplantae; phylum Streptophyta; class Magnoliopsida; order Asparagales; family Orchidaceae; genus Cymbidium; species Cymbidium sinense. The sequence continues at coordinate 48,466 of JAKCPB010001968.1, read as the reverse complement.
ACATCTATATGTATCTAAGTAAAGTGGTATATTAGTCTAGATACACATAAGATTTAAGTAGCTGTAGGTCTTGTACATACAAGTAATAATGGCAATGCACTTACTTAAAACTTTTATACATGTGAATGTGTATCTAGCTAATGGATGAAAAATCCCTCCTTCTATTAAAAAGGCATGCATTCATAATTCAATCAAATGAAATTATTAAATTTCAAACACACTTCTTTGCATTCGTCATTCAAGTATTCTAAAATTTAAATTGCATGCATAGGTATGCTTAGGATTTAATCATATGCATGATATTAATGATGGAAAGAAATGAATAAATATGTATTATGTGATAGTAATTCATTCTAATTAATCTTAAGATACCTTTCTTATTGAATAAAGTTATTTAGAGTGAACCAAAACTTAGGACTAATTAAAACATATAATATGCTATTCAACAAGGAAATTGATTAATTAACTTACTTTAGAAGTGACTTAAGGTAGGGATGAAATAGAGGTTCTCTCTCTTTATTCTCTTTATAATACTTAGTTGTTAAGTGTAAACCATATGAAACAAAAGAAAACACTAAGTTAAATCTTTAAATCAATCAAATCACTTAAAGAAAAATTAACCTCTTTATAAATTAAATCCCTCACACTTAGCAAATTACAACTCTAAAGCCTAGTTAGGACATACCATACAAGCTTTAATTCATGCACAATAGACTAAGTCACGATTTATAGCTTTATGTTAGGGAGCTGTATGGTTTGATGTATGCTTGTTTTGAAAAGTATTATTATAGATTGGATGTTTAGGTGTATGTGTGTAGTCTGGATGTTAGGCCGATATTAGCCTAATCATGCTTTCTACAGGGGGTTGTGCTTATCGGGCTATTAAATAAAAATATAAATTTTCTTTTGCTATGTAGGTTGCTTAGCCCCTAATCCTAACCCTAGTTTGGATAGGTGGGCTTGGTTACCCATGTGTGGGGTGCTAAGTCCAAATTATTCATATAATTGCTTGGGTTGTATGGTGAGTTTAGCTATTTATTTTGTGTAGCTAGATTTACTTTCCTTCTTTAATGTAATTTTGCATTAGGATTAGGATGAGTATTATGGGGGACTGGGATGAGCATTGGTTATAAGGCCAAGTCTTATGTACCATGTGATGCCTTTGGAGCAAGCATATCCAAATCAATCCAACAAGAAGGAAGAAATAGAGAAAATCAAATGAAGAAATGGAAGATGAAGAAATGAAGAATGAAGAATGAAGACCCCCATAACAGTCATCATTTGTAATTATAATTATTCTCATGTAATCCAGGTTGTATAAGAGTAGAACCCGAATAGCATTTCTTTTGGGATGTAAAACCAGCATTGGCCTTTAATTCTTTACATGGCTTTATTAAAATTCTTTGATGTTTTTTTAGCATGCATTAGAAAAGCATTCTTTTCATAATTTGTTTATGATTGGTGATTGTTGTATGGCCTGGATGCGATTAGGCTCTTAGGATAAAAATAAATTTTCTATCCCATTAACTACGCATAACTAAATTTTCAAAATAGCTCATAATCTTATATAAAAACCTAGCCATTAAATCAAAATAAAAAAATATTTAGCAACCCTTTAGTTGGATGTTATATGTTTAATATCATGCATAATCATCTTATTTCACTCTTGTTAAGAGAGGGCTTTCATCTTTGCCAGATATAATGGGCTTAACCTTTGAGAGCCTCTGATGGAAGAACACCTCTTTCCCTTTTGATTTGGCCCATAATATACTTCTCATGCATTTAGGCATACAAAATCCTATAGCCTGTGTCAAAATAAAGAGTCCTAAATTAAATAAAATTTGATAAGAATTTGCATTAGATTTAAGTAATTATTCATACCCCCATGAGTCTCTTAGAGGTTTAAGGACTTAATCTCTTTTCTAAATAATAATAACCTAGCCATATCGCAAAAAAATATGACTTGCTTACATGGAATTAAAGCACAAGAGGAGTTAGTTGGCTGCCACTCCAAGCGATAATAAGTCCAGCAGTCAGGTGATTTACTCTCTCTTATCTAAGTAAACCATATACCCACTTTCGCCTTAGATTTAGGTCATGATTTGGCCCTCACCATAGTTCTCTAGATTTAGGATCTGCGGTTGCTATTTATCTTTGCGGGCTACAAGCATAAATCCTCACCTCGGTATTTCCACAATCTTATATTGTGGAATTATAAGTCCTAGATTTCTAATAAGATTTCAAATGAAATAAATAAATCTCCTTAATTTCAAATATATAAAACCCAACCATAGGATAGATTGGATTGCTCACTAGGTTTCCTAGTATCATCAGTACTCCCTACTCATCTCCTTTGGTTTCAATAATAACTCTTCCCTTTTGATCTATCCCACTTGATCTTCTAAAATACAACCAATTTATTGATAGTACTATCTTTGAATTCTTTGGAGACAACAATCACCTACTTTAATTGAGAGTATTCTGGGATTCATTTTCATAAGATGTAATTAACTATGGGGCTTGCCTTTATAGAACTTAAACTGGTTTAAATAAACCATGCTTTACTTTTCCAAGTATGGAAAAATCTCTAGTATATTAAGACCCATCATGCCTTGGAGTCCTTATTAAGTGATTAGGCCATCAGTAGTGATTTCTATCTTTGAGATAAGATTCCTTGATGTCATACCCGATCACCTCAATAAGTACATCCTCAAATCTAGATGGGGTCCCCAAACATATACACAAACAAATGAAACTAAAAATAAACACCACAAAACCCTAAACACTAAACCCTAAACCCTAAACCCTAAACCCTAAATCCTAAATCATAAACTTAAACCTAAAACCTAAACCATAAACCTAAACCTAAACTTATAACCAAACCCAAACCCTAAACTAAAACCTAAACCTAAATTCTAAATAGTAAACCCTAAACCTTAAACCATAAATCCTAAACCTTAACCCTAACCTAAACTCAAATAACTATAAACCCTAAACTAAAAATTAAACCTAAACTAAACTAAATTTAAAATACTTAAACCTAAGTAAACTAAACCTAAATACTAAACCTAAATAAACTCTAAACCTAAACTTAAACTAAACTAAACCTAACTAAAAAAACCTAAACTAAACTCCTAAATTTAAACTTAAACCTAACTTTAACTAAACTAAAACCTAAAATAAACTTAAACCTAAACTCTAAATAAAATTAAACTTAACTTAAACCTAAACCTAAACTTAAATTAATCCTAAACTAACTAACTTAAATCTAAACCTAAACTTAATTTTAAACCCTAATCTTAAACTATAAATCAACTTAAACCTAAACTAAACCTAAACCTAAACCTAAACCTAAAAACTCTAAACCTAAACTAAACTTAAACTAAACTTAACTTAAACTTAAACTTAAACCTAAAACCTAAACTAAACCTAAACTATAAAAACCTAAACCCTAAACTTAAAAATTTAAAATTTAAAATTTAAATAAACTAAATTTAAACTAAACATAAACCTAAATAAACTAAATAAAACAAATTTAAACTAAATAAAACTTAAACCTAAACTAATTATAAAAAATTTAAACTTAAATTTAAACCTAAATTTAAATAAAAACAAAAATAAATAACTAAATTAAACCTAAACTAAACTAAAAACTAAACTAAATTTAAATTAAACTAAACCTAAACTAAACCTAAACCCTACCTAAACTAAACCTAAACTAAACTAAACCTAAATTAACCTAAACTAAACTAAACTAAACTCAACCTAAATCTAAAAACCTAAAAACGCTAAGACTCCCAAATTTTTCCCTCTCGATTTTAGTTTTCTAGCCGCTGCTTACTGACTATTTTGCATGATTCTCATTGGTTTCTTTGTTGAATCGATGGTCGCTGGCCTATTTTATGTTTTCATTGGAGTAATACCATGGCTTGGCTTCTTCCCTGATGATTCATTAGCGAATACTGAAGGATCCTATGGATCCTGCTATGACATCAACTATCTTGGCTTCAATTACTTTAAAATCATTCAAATACATTCCCGTTTGGATTTCTCTCCCCAATATGCAAATTCATTTCATTAACCATCAATTCATTTTTATTATGGGTGCTTTATTTTGTCAGCCATTGTAAATTGACCAGACAATGTCTATAAAATCTTGTCCTTTAGTCTAAATCCTTGTTGTTGGACATTACCAAGACACACCCCAAAGAAATCTGGTTGGTATATGAAAATTATAGTTATATGCAAAGAATTGAATTTGAAAATTTCCTATTTGTTCTAAAAAAATCCATGGGTATGATAATTTTGAATGCTTCATTCTTCATCCTCACCTAAAAAATCCTATTTAAACTTCTATTCCTAACCCTAGGATCACTATTAAATATCAAAAGCTACATTAAAATAAGGAATTTTGAATGTTCTTAATAAGGATATTTTACCTCTTACTTCTTCTGTGTAATTGAAGGCTTCTAATGTGAGCAATAATAGTTTTTCTAAACTTTTGGTTGATGATTTTGTTTCCTTCGATTCAATCCCTGCATCCTTGCCAACTTTTATTGATCAAAATGAAGCTTTGATTGAGAATATAAATGAGGATATTAATGTTATGCATCATTCAAATTCAATGGATAATATGGCTTTAATACCTCATGATAATTAAATAAAAAAATTGATTCTATTTTCCATATTTAGGATGATTTAAATACTCAAAAGATTTGGCTTCCCTAATTTTGGGTCATGAAAGGAAGGGCTTGATGTTCACACTTGCCTTTAATAAATCTTATGTTCTCTCTCTTGCTATTCCTGATGCTCATTTGGCTTTAATAAATTCTAATATCTTGGAAGAAGGAGAACACATTTCTAATGAAGATTTCTTTTAAATCTATGACTAATGTTGCTAAATCCTTCATGATGATTATATGGGAAAAGAAAATGGTTTCCAAACTTATCATTCTAAAAAGAAAAGATGTTAAAAATTTCCTCTCAAATTGCCAAGCACTAGATCTTATGGCCTCCCTCCTCTCTTAATTAACCTTTTCCTAACCCTTTTTTATTTCTTTATGTTTAATTTTATTGTTTGAATGTTAAAAGGATCTATCCTCTATTCATAATCATATTAGAAATCTTATACATAATATTTCTTTACTTATTTTTCTAGAGCCTCTTATTAATAACAAAATTAACCATGTTGCTAGAATGATCGATTTCAATAAATTTAATCCTAAAACCTAAACCTAAATAAAATAAAACCTAAAAATAAAATAAACCCTAACCACTAAACCTAAATAAAATAAAAAAATAAAATAAAATGAAAACCTTAACTACAACCTAAACCTAAACATAAAAATAAAATAAAATAAACTAATAAAAATAAAATAAAATAAAATAAATAAAAACTTCAACTAAACTAAAAAATAAAATAAACTTAAATAAAAACTTAAATAAAAAAAAAAACTAAACATAAAATGAAAATAAAATAAACCTAAAGTAAAATAAAATAAAACTAAATAAAACTAAACTAAAACTAAATGTTAATCTAAACCTAAATAAAAAATAAAAAATAAAACCTAAACCCAAACTTTTAAAGAAAAGACTTAAACTTATAATTAAATTAACTAAACCTAAACCTAAACTAAAATAAATAAAACCTAAACCTAAACCTAAACCTAAACTAAATAAAATAAATTAAACTAAAAATAAACTACACATAAACCTAAACATAAACTAAAAAAATAAAAATGAGAAAGAAACCTAAAATAAAATACTTAAAACCTAAACCTTATACCCTAAACACTAAACCTTAAACCCTAAACCCTAACCCCTAAACCCTAAACCCTAAAACTTAAAATAATCAAAACTAAATGCTAAAACCTAAACACTAAACCCTAAACCCAAACTAAATAAACCCTAAACTAATTAATTTAAAACTAATAACTAAATAAAACTTAAAACCTAATAACTAAATAAACCTAAACCTAAAACCCTAAATAAAACCTATAACTTAAACCTAAACCTAAAATAAACCCTAAATCTAAACTATAAACCTAAACTTAAATAAAACCTAAACCTAAACCTAAACTAAATCTATAAAAAATCTAACCTAAACCCTAAACCCTAAACCCATACTCTAAACCCTAAACCCTAAACCCTAAACACCAAACCCTAAAACCCTAAATCTTAAACCTAAAATGTAAACTAACCCTAAGCCCTAATCTAACCCATAACCTTAAAATACTAAGCACTAAACTTAAATCCTAAATAAACCACACCTAACCCTAAACCCTAAACCCTAAAATCCTAAACCCTAAAAACCAAAACCCAAAACCCTAAACCCTAAACCCTAACCCTTAATGGCTAAACTCTAACCCAAAACCTAAACCTAAAGTAACTAAATAAATAAAAAAATAAACCTAAACCCTAAAAGCTAATAAAATTAAACTTAAAGTAAAACCCTAAGAATGGGCATAACCTTGACGGCAGGAACATCACCATTAACTGCTCTACCACTAAGGCAATTATCAGTGGTGGGGATCTGAGGTCTGGTGGATATGGTGGCATTTATGGAGGAGGAGCGATGAAGGTTACAACCATGTTGGTGGTGGAGGGAGAGATCAGGATATATGGCGATCCCACCGCCGAGAAGTGATTGATGGAACTGTAGTAATTGAAGAATGATTGATTTGATCTACTACTTATGGAACTGTGTCTTCACAATAGACAATTAAATTATTATCTGGGTTTGAAATGCATGATAACTTCTTATTTGTGTTGTCGCTTGCATCTTAAAAAGTTGGTGTTCTACCTGGTTGATGAATTCAAAAAGAAGAAATGTTGTACCTAAATTTATTCACTGTTAAAAAAAACCATTAACCTAAACCCTAAACCCTAAACTAAAACATAAACCCTAAGCCTAAAACCTAAAACCTAAATCCTAAACCCTAAACCTTAAAGCTAAACCCTAAAACCCTAAACCATAAAACCATATAAAACCATAAACCCTAAATAATCCTAAACCTACAACCATAAATTAAATCTTAAACCCCAAACCCTAAACCCTAAACCATAAAACACTAAACTAACCCTAAACCTAAACCCTAAAAAAAACCAAAAAATACCTAAACCTAAACTAAATAAACCAAATAAAAAATAATAATAAACCCTAAACCCTAAACCTAAATAAAATATAAAAATTAAATAAAATAAAAACCTAAACTAAAACTTAAACCTCAACCTAAAAATAAAATAAAATAAACTAATAAAAAAATAAACTAAAATAAAATTAATAAAAACTAACTATACTAAAATATAAAATAAAGCTAAATAAAAAACCAAAATAAAATAAAACTAAAGGTATAATAAAAATAAAATAAACCTATAGTAAAATAAAATAAAAACTAAATATAAACTTAACATAAAAAAGAAACCTTAAAAATAAATAAAAAATAAAACCTAAATCCTAATCTAAAGAAAAAAACCTAAACCTAAAATAAAAATAAAATAAACCTAAACCTAAACAAAAATAAACTATACTAAAATAAAGAAAACCTAAACCTAAACTAAATGAAATAAATTAAACTAAATATAAACCTAAACATGTGCCTAAACTAAAAAATAAAACCTAAAAATAAACATAAAATAAAAACCTAAAACCTAAACCTAAAAACATAAAATAAAAATTGAAACTTAAACCTAAAAAAAAGAAAATAAAAAACCTAAACCCAAAAAAAATTAAATAAAAATAAACTAAAGAAAAATAAATAAATAAAGAACTTAATAAAATAAAATTAAAACCTAAATAAAAAATAAAAAAAATACTAAATTAAATAAAAATAAACTAAATAAACCTAAATAAACCTACTTAATTTAAGAAAAATCAATATAAAAAACCCTAAACCCTTAAACCTACAACCCTAACCATCAACCCTAAAACTGCTGCCCTAAACACTAAACCCTAAACCCTAAAAAACCATAAACCTTAAACCCTAAACCCTAAACACTAAACCCTAACCCCTAAACTTTAAACCCTAAACCTTAAACCCTAAACGAACCCTAAACCTTAAACCATAACCTCTAAACTTTAAACCCTAAATAAACTAAATAACCTAAACCTAAACTATACTAAATAAATATTAAACCTAAACTAAACTCCTCCCTAAACTAAACCTAAAGTTTAAAACTAAAACTAAACCTAAACTATATAACCTAAACTAGTCCTAAAATCAAAACCTAAACCTAAACCTCTAAAACTAAACCTAAACTAAAATTAAAACCTAAATGTTAAATAAACCTAAACTCTAAAATTTAACTTAACCTAAACCTAAACCTAAAACACTAAAGAAACTAAACACTAAATTTAAACCTATATCCTAAATCCTAAACTAAAAACCTAAACTCCCATAAACCTAACTCTAAGTCTTAAATGCTAAAATAAAACCTAAATATAAACCCTAAACCATTAACTAAACCCTAAACTCTAAACCTCTAAGCTAAACTTAAACCCTAAATATAAACCTAAACTAATAAATAAATTAAATAAAATGAAAATTAAATAAAATCCTAAACCCAAAAAAAATAAACATTAATCTAAAACCTAAAATAAATAAAAATAAAACCTAAACCCTAAACTAAAAAAAAAGACTTAAACCTAAAATAAAAATAAAAATAAAATAAACCTAAATTAAAATAAATAAAACCTAAACCTAAAATAAACTAAACAAGTAAACTAAACCTAAACCTAAACCTAAACTAAATAAAATAAATTAAACTAAAAATAAACTAAACCTAAACCTAAACCCAAACTAAAAATTAAAACCTAAAACCTAAACCTAAAAAAATAAAACAAAAATTGAAACCTAAATTTAAAAATAAAAAATAAAGCCTAAACCTAAAAAAATAAAATAAAAAATAAAAAAATAAACTAAAAAAAAAATCAACCTAATATAATTAAACTAAATAAAATAAAATTAAATTAAATTTAAATTAATATAAAAAAAAATAAAATAAACTAAAATAAATCAATAATAACTAAATAAACCTAAACCAAATACTTAATTTAAGAAAATAAATAAATAAACCCCTAAAGCCTAAATAAGAAACCTAAACCATAAAAAAACCTTAAACCTAATCTAAACCTAAATAATAAACCTAAACTAAACCCCTAAATTGTAAACCTAAACCTATAACCTTAAACTCAAAAGCCTAAACTTGCAACACTACACACTAATCCATAAATCTTAAACCCTAAATAACCATAAATTTTAAAACCTAAACCCTAACCCCTAAGCCCTAAACCCTAAACCATAGGCCCTAAACTAACATTAAACCCTAATCTCTAAACCCTAAATGCTAAACCTAAAACCATAAACCCTAAAAAGTCCCAAAACCCTAAACCCTAAACCCAAAAAAGATAAACACTAAATAATAAACCCTAAAACTCTAAACTAAACCTAAACTAAACTAAACCTAAACTCTAAACTAAACTAAAAAACTATAAACTAAAACTTAAACCCTAAACTAAACCCTAAAACTATAAACCTAAAACTTAAACCTAAACCTAAACCTAAACTAAAATAAACTATAACCCTAAATAAACCTTAAAATAAACCTAAACTAAACTTAAACAAATATAAATATAAATCTATACTAAACCCTAAATAAAACCCTAAACCCTAAACCTAAACCCTAAACACTAAATCCTAAATCCTAAATCTTAAACCCTAAACCCTAAACTAACACTAAACCAAACTAACCCTACCTAAACCTAAACACTAAACTAAACCTTAAAACCCTAAACCTAAAACAAACCTAAAACCCTAAACCCTAAAACCATAAACCTTAAAACCCAAAACCCTAAACTCTTATCCCTAAACCCTACACTAAACCCTAACCTTAAGCTCTAAACCTAAACCTAGAGTAACTAAATAAATAAAAAAATAAACCTAAATCCTAAAAGCTAATAAACATAAACCTAAACCTAAACCTAAGAATGGAACTAAAATAACATCACCATTTACTAAACGTTAAATCTAAAAATAAAAAAATGGAGGCAATTATCACATTTGTGGTGGGGATCTAAACGGTGGATATGGTTTATGGAGGAGGATGAGTGAGGAGGTTACAACCAAGGTGGTGGCAAAGAGATCAAGGATATGATGGCGATCCCACAACTCGAGAGGAGTGGTTCTAATGGGAACTAGAGAAACAAAGATCATCTATAATCTTTTACAGAAAGATGATTCTATTTATCTAGGGTTTTTAATTTGCTCTATGGGAGCCCATTTTTTATCTGTGTCATCACTTGCATCTTAGAATACTTGGTGTGCTACTTGATTGATGAAATCAAAAAGAAGAAATGTTGAATTTGAAATTATTCTCTATTAAAAAACCCATTAACCCTAAACCTAAAACCTTAAACCCTAAACTAAAACATAAACACAAAGCCTAAAACATAAACCCTAAACCCTAAATCCTAAACACTAAACTTTAAAAATCTTAAACCCTAAACCATAAACCCTAAACCCTATATAAAAAATAATAATAATAAAACACCTAAACACTAAACCCTAAATCCTAAAACCCACCACCCTAAACCCTAAACCTTAAATCCCAAACACTAAACCCTAAATCCCAAAACTCTAAACCCTAAACCATAAAACCCTAAACTAACCCTAACCTAAAACCTAAAACCTAAACCTAAACTAAATAAAACTTAAGAATAAAATAAACCCTAAACCATAAACCTAAATAAAATAAAAAATTAAAAAATTAAAAAATTAATAAAAACCTAAACTAAATCCTAAACTTAAACCCAGAAAAAATAAAATAAACTAAAATAAAATAAATAAAAACCAAAACTAAACTAAAAAATAAAATAAAACTAAGAATAAGAAACTTAAATAAAATAAAACTATATGTATAATAAAAATAAAAGAAACCTAAATTAAAATAAAATAAAAACTAAATAAAAAATTAATAATAAAAAATAAACCTTAAAATAAAACCTAAAAATAAATAAAAAATAAAACCTAAACCCTAAAAAAAAAAAAATCTAAACCTAAACCTAAATAAAAATAAACTAAACTAAAATAAATAAAACCTAAATCTAAACTAAAATAAACTAAATCTAAACCTAAACCTAAACAAAATGAAATAAATTAAACTAAAAATAAACTAAACCTAAACCTAAACCTAAACTAAAAAATAAAACCTAAAATAAAAACCTAAAACCTAAACCTAAAAAAATAAAATAAAAAGTAAAACCTAAACCTAAAAATAAAAAATAAAACTGAAACCTAAAACATAAAATAAAAATAAAACTAAACTAAAATAAATAAACCTAAATATAAATAAACTAAACTATATAAAAAATAAAATAAACCTAAATAAAAATAAAAAATAAAACAGTCTGAAATAAATAAAAAATAAACTAAATGAACCTAAACCCACCGACTTACTTAATTTAAGAAAAAAATCAATATAAAAAAACCCCTAAACCCTAAACCTACAACCCTAAATACTAAACCCTAAACCCTAAGCCATAAAAAACCATTAAACTTAAACCTTAAACCCTAACCCCTAAACTTTAAACCCTAAACCATAAACCCTAAACAAACACTAAACCCTAAACCCTAAACATTAAAACTAAATAAAAACCCTAAACCTAAACCCTAAATCAAAACCTAAACCCTAAAATGATAAACCCTAAAACTTAAAAAATAAACCTAAACCTAAACCTAAACCTAAACCTAAACCTAAACCCTAAACCAAAACCCTAAACCTAAACTAAACCTAAACCCTAAACCCAAACCCTAAACCATAAACCCTAAACCCTAAACACTAAACCCTAAACCCTAAATCCTAAACCCTAAACTTTAAAATAACCTAAACTCTAACTTAAACCTAAACCCTAAATTATAAACACTAAACCTAAACTAAAACCCTAAACCCTAAACCCTAACTCTAATCTAAAATAAAATCCTAAAACCATAAACCCTAAAGCTAAATCCTAATCCTAAACCTAACCCCAAACCCTAAACCTAAACATAAACCTAAAGTAATAAAAAATAAAAAATAAATGTAAACCCTAAAAGCTAATAAACATAAACCAAAACCTAAACCCTAAGAATGGGAAGAACCTTGAAACAAGAACATCACCATCAACCAAACTAATAAATCTACTCCCTAGTTATCAGTGGTGGTTAGGGATCCAGGTCTGGATATGGAGGTAGCTATTATGGAGGTCGGGAAACGGAGGTTACAACCATGGTGGTGCTAGGAGAGATCAAATATGAAGGATCTAAGAGGTGGTTCCTAAACTAAAAAACTAAAGAATGGCCAATGCTAAACTGTGTCTTTAATAGAGATAATTAGTTATCTAGAGTTTCTCATTTTGCTCTATGTGTGCTCATTTTTTATTTATGTCATCGCTTATGTCTTAGAAAAGTTGGTGTGCTACTTGGTTGATGAAATTAAAAAGATGAAATGTTGAATATGAATTTATTCTCTACTAAAAAAAACCATAAAACCTAAACCCTAAACCCTAAACCCTAAAACCTAAACTAAAATATAAACCATTAACCTAAACCAAAACCCTAAACCCTAACCTCCCAACCCTAAACCCTAAACGAAAACATAAACCCTAAACCTAAAACTAAACCCTAAACCTGAAACACTAAACCCTAAACCCTAAAAACCCTAAACCCTAAATTCTAAACCATAAACTAAAAAAAAACCCTAAACCCTAAACCTTAAACCCTAAATCCAAAAACCTTCAAACCTAAACCATAAACCCTAAACCCTAAATCTTAAACCCTAAACCCTAAACCATGAACCCTAAACCATAAAAACCTAAACCTAAGCTAAATAAAACCTGAAAATAAAATAAATAAAAAACATAAACCAAAATAAAATAAAAAATAAAATAAACTAAAAACCAAAACTAAAACCAAAACCTAAATCTAAACTTAAACCTAATCCTAATCCTAAACTTAAACCTAAAATAATAAATAATAAAAAATAAATACTAAACTAAAATAAAATAAATAAAAACCAAAACCAAACTAAAAAAATAAACTTAAAAATAAAAAACCAAAATAAATAAAAACTAAACCTAAAATAAAAATAAAATAAACTTTAAAAATTAAAATAAAAACTAAACCTAAATCTAAAAATAAAAAATAAAATATAAAAAAATAAAAATAAAACTAAAATAAAAATAAACCTAAACCTAAACCTAAATCTAAAAAAATAAAAATAAAATATAAAAAATAAAAATAAACTAAAATAAAAAACCTAAAAAAATAAATAAACCTAAAATAAATAAACTAAACTAAATAAATATAAAATAAACCAAATAAAATTAAAAATAAAATAAACTAAAATAAATAAAATAAACTAATTAAACTAAATAAAACTAAAATCTTAATTAAAAAATAAAATAAAAAATAAAAACCTAAACCTAAACCCTAAATCAAACCCTAAACCCTAAAACCATAAACCCTAAATCTAAATAAAACCCTAAACCTAAACCACTAAACCCTAAACCTAAACTCTAACCCTAAACTTAAAACCTAAACCTTAAACTAAACCTAAACCTAACTAAAAAACTAAACTAAACCTAAACTTAAACCCTAAACTAAACCTTAAACCCTAAACTATAAAACCTAAACCCTAAAACCTAAAACTAAATAATAAACCCTAAACCTAAACTATACCTAAACCTAAGTTTTAAACCCCTAAATCTAAACCCTAAACTAAATCCTAAACCCTAAACCTTAAACCCTAAACCCTAAAACCCAATTATTTTGATTTGATTTCTCTAATATGCCAATCCATTTCATTGACCATCAATTTTTTTTTGTTATCGGTTTTATTTTATTGTTCATTGTAAATTGATTACAATAATGAAATCTCATCCTTTAGTGGCTAGAATCCTTGTTGAAATAGACAATACCAAGAAACACCCCAAAGAAATGTAGTTGAGATCTAAAAATTATGGTTACATGCAAAGAATTGAATTTAAAAATTTCCATGTCTTTTGTTCTCACAAAATCCACATATAATTAATATTTCATTCTTCATCCTCACCTAAAAAAGAAAATCCTATCAAGGAAACTTATGTTCCTAACCCTACACCACTAAATATCAAAAAACTACTTTGGAAAAGGATTCTTTGAATGTTCCTAATAAGGCTATTTTACCTCTTACTTCTTCTGCAATTGAAGGCTTCTAATGTGAACAATAATAACATTTGTAAACTTTTGAATGAGGATTATGTTTCCTTCAATTGATCCTTGCATCCTTGCTTTGATGGATAAAATGAAGCTTTAATGGAGAACATAAATGAGGAATTTAATACTATGCATCATTCTAATTCAATGGTGAATATGACCTTAATACCTCATGATAATTAAGTTGATAAGCCTGATTCCATATTACAAATTCAAGATGACTTAGCTTCTCAAAAAGATTTACTTTTATGTAATAATTTAGCTAATGATGAAGAAGGGTTTGGGGTTCCCAGTTGCCTTCTTAATAAATCACTCCCTCCCTTGTTGTCGAAGTTCATTTGTTTAATAAATTCTAGTGTCATGGAAAAGAGAATTCACTTCTCATCAAGAGATTTCTCCTAAATCTGTGACTAATGTTGCTAAATACTTTTCGGATGATGATCCAAAGGGCAAAGAAAATTGCTTCAAAACTTTATATTTGAAAAAAAATATTGTTAAAAATTTCCTTCCCAAATTGCTAAGAAACACTATAGACTCCTCTCTCTCTCAATTAACTTTAATCCTCCTTCTTTCTTTTTTTTATGTTTAATTTTTTTAGTTTTAAGGTTAGAGGATTGGTTCCATCTCTATTAAATGTATAAAATTTTTGTGTATCCATAATATTTCCTTATTATTCTTAAAACACTTATTCATGCTAATAAAATTAACCATGTTGCTAGAATGATCAGTTTCAATAAATTTTTCCATAATGTTAGTAATAAGGTTTGGTGTTTATGGAATAACTTTATAGACGTTTCTATTCTTGATGATTTTCATCAACTTATCAATGCTCAAATCTCTTATGGTTATTGTGTTTTGGGCTCTTTTGTTATGCATCTTGTAATAGATATAGTAGAACTCTTCTTTGGGATAACTTGACTAATTTTGCCACCTCCTCTAAGAAACCTTGGTTTGTTGTTGGTGATTTCAACACTATTTTGTTCTCTTAATGAAGTGGTGGTTGCTCTCAATATTCATTCCATGGAAGAATTTAATATGATCCTTGATTGTAATTTGAATAATATTGGTTTTAAGGGTTCTAATTAAACTTGGCAAAACTCTAGACTTTGGCAAGGTTGGACAAGACTTTAATACTCATTGGATTACTCAATGGCCTATTAAGTATATACATCATTTAAAACCTTATCTAAACCTCTTTGGTTTCCATTAAAATAATTCTAATAGATTAAAGAATTTCTCCTTTTAGATTATAAACATGTGGATTCCCTAAACCCTAAACCTAAACCCAAAACCCTAAGCCTAAACCTAACCCTAAACCCTAAACCTAAACCTAAACTAACTAAAAAACTAAAAACTAAACCTAAAACCCAAACTAACCTAAACCCTAAACCCTAAATCTTAAACCCTAAACTAAAAATCCCTAAACCTTAAAACCTTAAACAGTAAACCTTAAACCTTAAAACCTTAAACAGTAAACCCTAAACCCTAAACTAAACCCTAAACCCAAAATAATAAACCCTGAACCCTAAACCTTAAAAAACTAAACCATGAACCCTAAACCCTAAAACCTAAATAAAATCAACACTAAACCCTACAACCTTAAACCCCTAAATCTAAACGCCAAACCCTAAACCCTAAAATAACCTAAACCTTTCCTTTAAATCAGAACCTAAACCCTAAACTTAAAACTTAAAAAAGACCCTAAACTAAATAAAATAAAATTAAAATAAATTAAAAAATCTAAACCTAAATAAAAATAAAATAAAATAAAACCTAAACTTAGTCCAAACCTAAAATAAACTAAACTAAAAATAAAATAAACCTAAAATAAAAAAAAATAAATATAAAAAACTAAACCTAAAATAAAATAAAATAAACCTAAAATAAACTAAATAAAAACTAAATAAAAACTTAAACCTAAATAATAAACCAAAAATAAATAAAAAATAAAACCTAAACCTAAAGTAAAAATAAAATAAACAAAATAAAATAAAATGAAACTAAAAATAAACTAAACTAAAATAAATAAAACATAAACCTAAACCTAAACCAAAACTAAATAAAATAATATAAACTAAAAATAAATTAACCTAAACTTAAACCTAAACTAAAAAAATAAAACTTAAAAATAAACCTAAATTAAAAACCTAAAACCTAAACCTAAAGACTAAAATAAAAATTGAAACATAAACCTACAAATAAAAAATAGAACCTAAACCAACAAAATAACATAAAAATATAAATAAACTAAAATAAATAAACTAAACTAAATAAAAATAAAAATAAACCTAAATAAATATAAAAAAAAATAAAATAAATAAAACTAAATAAAAATAAACTAAATAAACCTAAACCTACACATAATTATGAAATAAATAAATAAATAAAACCCATAAACCAAAAATAAACCTAAACCCTAAAATAAACCCTAAATCTAAACTAAACTAAATAAAATAAACCTAAATACCCTAAAACTAAAATACAATAAAATTTAAATTTAAACCTAAAAAAAAATAAACCTAAATCTAAATCTTAAACCTAACTAAACAATCCTAAAAACTATAACACTAAACCTACTAAACTAAAACATAAAAAAAAACTTAAACCTAAACCTAAAGCCAAACTGAAACCCAAAACTATAACCTAAATAAATCCAAAACCTAAACCTAAATCCCACTAAACTCTAAACTCAACTTAAACTAAACTAAAACCTAAACTTAAACCTCAACCTAAAACCTAAACCTTTAACCCTAAACCTAAACTCTAAACCTAAACTTAAACCTAAACCTAAACTTAAACCTAAACTATAAACCCTAAACCTAAAACCTAAAACCTAAATAATAAACCCTAAACCCTAAACTATAATTTAAACCTAAGCCTTAAACTAACCCTAAATCTTAAACCCTAAACCCAAAAATCCCTAAACCCTAAAGCCTTAACCCTAAACTTTAAACACTAATTCCCAATTATTTTGATTTGGATTTCTCTCCCCAATATGCCAATCCATTTCATTGACCATCAATTCCTTTTTGTCATCGGTGCTTTATTTTATTATTCATTATAAATTGATTAGGCAACGGCTATGAAATCTCATCCTTTAGTGGCTAGAATCCTTGTTCAAATAGACAATACCAAGAAACACCCCAAGAAATGTAGTTGGGATCTAAAAATTATGGTTACATGCAAAGAATTGAATTTGAAAATTTCCATGTCTTTTGTTCTCACTGGAAAATCCACGGGCACGATAATTCTGAATATTTCATTCTTCATCCTCACCTAAAAAAGAAAATCCCTATCAAGGAAACTTATGTTCCTAACCCTATGCCGACCACTGTTAAATATCAAAAAACTACTTTGGAAAAGGATTCTTTGAATGTTCCTAATAAGGCTATTTTACCTCTTACTTCTTCTATGCAATTGAAGGCTTCTAATGTGAACAATAATAACATTTGTAAACTTTTGAATGAGGATTATGTTTCCTCCAATTCGATCCTTGCATCCTTGCTGGCTTTGATGGATAAAATTGAAGCTTTAATGGAGAACATAAATGAGGAATTTAATACTATGCATCATTCTAATTCAATGGTGAGTATGACTTTAATACCTCATGATAATCAAGTTGATAAGCCTGATTCCAAATTTCAAATGCAAGATGACTTAGCTTCTCAAAAAGATTTACTTTTATCTAATAATTTAGCTAATGATGAAGAAGGGTTTGGTGTTCCCGCTTTCTTAATAAATCGCTCCCTCCCTTGTTATTCCCGAAGTTCATTTGTCTTTAATAAATTCTAGTGTCATGGAGGAAAGAGAATTCACTTCTCATCAAGAGATTTCTCCTAAATCTGTGACTAATGTTCCTAAATACTTTTTGAATGATGAACCAAAGGGCAAAGAAAATGGCTTCAAAACTTTATATTTGAAGAAAAATATTGTTAAAAATTTCCTTCCCAAATTGCTAAGAAACACTATAGTTGCTGGGGCCTCTCTCTCTTCTCTCAATTAACTTTTAATCCCCCACCCCCTTTTCTTTTTTTATGTTTAATTTTTTAGTTTTTAATGTTAGAGGGATTGGTTCCATCTCTATTCGTAACTGTATTATAAATTTTTGTCGTATCCATAATATTTCCTTATTATTCTTGAAACACTTATTCATGCTAATAAAATTAACCATGTTGCTAGAATGATCAGTTTCAATAAATTTTTCACTAATGTTAGTAATAAGGTTTGGTGTTTATGCAATAACTTTATAGACGTTTCTATTCTTGATGATTTTCATCAACTTATCAATGCTCAAATCTCTTATGGTGGTTATTGTGTTTTGGGCTCTTTTGTTTATGCATCTTGTAATAGATATAGTAGAACTCTTCTTTGGGATAACTTGACTAATTTTTCCACCTCTGTCAGTAAACCTTGGTTTGTTGTTGGTAATTTCAACACTATTTTGTTCTCTTCTGAATGAAGTGGTGGTTTCTCTCCTAATATTCATTCCATGGAAGAATTTTCTAATATGATCCTTGATTGTAATTTGAATAATATTGGTTTTAAGGGTTCTAATTAAACTTGGCAAAACTCTAGACTTTGGCAAAGGTTGGACAAGATTCGTTTAATACTCATTGGATTACTCAATGGCTACTTATATACATCATTTAAGAACCTTACTTTTTTTTCTATTAAGAAATCTCCTTTTAGATAAAAATGGATTCCCCTAAACCTAAACTAAACCCAAAACCCTTAAACCCTAAAACCCTAAACCAAACCTAAACACTAAACTAAATCTAAACTAAACTAAACCCTAAAACCTAAACAACCTAAACCTCACCTTAAACCCTAAACTAAAATCCTAAACCTTAAAACCTAAAGAAAACCCTAAACCTAAAACCTTATAAAATAAACCCTAAACTAAACCCTAAAACCTAAATAATAAACTAAACCTAAACCTAAAACACTAAACCATGAACCCTAAACCCTAAGACCTTAAATAAAACCTAACACTAAACCCTAAACCTTAAACTTAAACCCTAAATGAAACCCTAAACCCTAAATAACCTAAACTAAATTTAAAAACCCTAAACCCTAAATCCTTAAAACTTAAAAAAACATAAACCTAAACTAAATAAAACATAAAATTAAAATAAATTAAAAATCTAAACCTAAATAAAAAGTAAAATAAAATAAAACCTAAACTTAGTCCAAACTTAAAATAAACTAAACTAAAAAAATAAAATAAACCTAAAAAATAAAAATAAATAAATAAACTAAACTAAAATAAAAAATAAATAAAATAAACCTAAATAAAATAAAACTAAATAAAACTTAAACCTAAATAATAAATCAAAAATAAATAAAATAAAAACCTAAATCTAAAAAATAAAATAAATAAAATAAAATAAAATGAAACTAAAATAAACTAAACTAAAATAAATAAACTTAAACCTAAACCTAAACCAAACTAAATAAATAAATAATATAAACTAAAATAAATTAACCTAAACTAAACCTAAACTAAAAAAAATAAAACTTAAAAATAAACCTAAATTAAAAACCTAAAATCTAAACCTAAAAGACTAAAATAAAAATTGAAACCTAAACCTACAAATAAAAAATAGAACCTAAACCAACAAAATAAATATAAAATAAACTAAAATAAATAAACTAAACTAAATAAAAAATAAAATAAACCTAAATAAATATAAAAATAAAATAAACAAAACTAAATAAAAATAAACTAAATAAACCTAAACCTAAATAATTAAATAAATAAATAAATAAACCTATAAAACCAAAAACCCTAAACCCAAACCAAAAAAAAACCATAAACCTAAATCCTAAACCCTAAACCAAACCCTAAAAAATCTAAACTAAAACTAAACCTAAATAAAACCATAAACTAAATCCCAAAACCTAAAATTATAAACTTAAACTAAACTAAATCCTCTAATTTTAAACTAAACTTAAAATAACTATAAAACCTAAATACTAAATCTAAAATATAAATCTAACTAAACCTAAACTAAATCTAATCTCTAAACCTACCTAAACCCTAAACTAAATTAAACCTAAACTAAAACCTAAAACTAAACCTAAACTAAAACTTAATAAACCTAAATTTAAATTTTAAACCTAAATAAAACTCTAATCCTAAACTAACTAAACTCTAAATTATAAACTTTAAACTTAAACCTAAACTTAAATAAACCTAAACTAAACTAAACCCTGCTAAACCTAAATTCTAAACCCAAATCCTAAACTCCTAAAACTAAACTAACTATAAATAAAGAAACCTAAATTAAAGCTTAAATAAAACTTAAACCCAAACTCTACCCAAACCCCTAAACACTAAAACTTTAAACCCAAAACCTAAACCCAAAAAACTTAAACCCAAAACCCCAAAACCTAAACACTAAACCCTAATCTAAACCCTAACCCAAACCCTAAACCCAAAGCACTAAACCTAAAACCTTAAATTAAAAAAATAAAGTTAAACCTAAAAGCAGAACCTAAACCTAAAACCTAAAAGATTAATAACCTGATAATAGAAACATCATTAAAAATCTAGGAACAATAAGTGGTGGGGATCTGGTGCGTGGATGAAGGTGGAGATTATGAAGGCGAGACGGCGAGGTTATAGCAGGTGGAAGGAGAGATAGATTTGATGGTGGATCAAATACTTGAGAGGTGGGAGAGGTTTTGATGGGAACTAGAGAATCTCAAGAACGGCCGATCCATCTAAAACTTATGGAACTCTCTATATGGATGGTTCTAGTTATCTAGTTTTAGTTTTGCACATGCTCATTTTGATATATTTCATCTCTTGTGTTTTACAAAACTTGTGCTACTAACATCAAAATGAAGAAATGTAGAATTTGTTCTTTTAAGAAAACCTTAAACCCTAAACTTAAACCCTAAACCCTAAACCATAAACTAAAACATAAACCCTAAACCCAAAAAACTAAAACTTTAAACTCTAAACCTAAACCCTAAACCTAAACCCTAAAACCTAATCAAAATAAAAGAAAACCTAAATAAACCCTAAAATTAAAACCTAAACCCTAAACCCAAACCTAAACTAACCTAAACAAATTCTAAAACTAAACCTAAATAACCCTAAATTAAAACCATAAACCCTAAAACTTCTAAATAAAACCTAAAAAATAAAAACCTAAACCTAAACCTAATAAAATAAAACAAAAATAAAACCATAAATAAACCTAAACTTAAACCTAAAAATAAAATAAATACAAACCTATACTAAACCAAAAATTAAAATAAGCCTAAGAATAAAAACCTAAATAAAATAAAAACTAAACATAAAATGAAAATAAAATAAATAAAAAATAAAATAAAACTAAATAAAACCTAAACTTAACAAATAAAGGTTAATCTAAAAATAAATACAATAACAACAACAACAACAATAAAGCCCAATCCCAAACTAAACCTATGTCCCATTAAAATAATTCAAGTATACTAAGATATCTTAACCAAGTCTTTTAGGTCCATCTACCTTTCTTAACATAAGGAAAATCTAATGCATCTACTCTAAAATTAAAAATACAAACCATCTAAAAACTTCCCTAATCTTAAATAACTCAACTAACATACATTTTGCATTCTATCTCTAAATAAAGCCACTCATAAAAATCCTCATCTAAATAAACTTAGTCTTATGTTTCTCTATAACATTACCATAAAGTCTTAAACTTATAAAATTTTCCTTAAGTTTTAAACTTTTCATAATACCATATCCTCCACTTCAACCATCCAACTTGAATTCTAAATAACATCCCATCTATTTCACCATCATTTTGAATAATAAAACCTAAATATCTAAACACTCTTATTAATGACTTGATCACCCAAAAGTCACAAATACCACTAAAACTAAACTAAAATTACACTCCATATATTCAATTTTAGATCTAAAATGAAAACCTTTAGACTCTAAAGTTGACTCCATAATTCAAGTTTCTTTGGACTCCTCTCTAGTCTTATCAACAAGAAGAATGTCTAAAAGCATAACCCAAGGTACATCTTCTTGTAAATGCCTAACATCCATAACTAAAGCAAAAAAGATAAGGGCTTAATGTTGATCCTTGATGTAATCCAACAAAATAAAAATATTTTGTCAATCCTCCTTGTGTTTAAATAAACTCTAGTATACATATCCTTAATGACTTGAATATAACCAAACTTCTTTCAAGAACTCTCAAAGAACTTCTCTTGAGACTTTATCACTAAATATAAATATCATATGTAGATCCTTCTTATTTTCTCTATGCTTCTCCATCAAACCTCTTAACAAATGTATAAAATCCATAAATAAACATGAAACCAAATTGATGAGAAACTTTTGCATCACATCGTAAATGCTAATTACTCTCCCATAATTTTAATGTAAAATTAACTTAATTCCTTATAATTTGTAACACTCTTGTGCATCACCTTTATTCTTAAATATAAACCAACAAACTCTTTCTCCACTCATACATCTTTTAGTCTTTAAAATAACATTAAAAAGATTTGTAAGCTAAATTCCATGATCCCTAAACATTTCACACTTCTATTGGAATATTATCAACCCCATTGGTTTTCCACATTTCATTTTCTAAAGCTTCACTAACTTCATAACTATGATAAAATAAATTCTATTTTCCTAAAAGGTTGCTAAAATCAATCATACTTTCGATTCTTCATTGAAAAGTTTATTACCTCATCCACCTATTTTCAATATCTAAGAAAAGCACATTATTATTTTCATTTAATACCCCTCACTTGAATATGTCTACTTCTCCTATCTCTTTGTGGCTAAACTTATACATACATCTTTCACCTTCTTTGTATCTAATCTATTGTATAAATCACTAAAAGCTAATTTTTGCATCATATATTGCTTTCTAAATCTAAAAATATTTTATACCTTTCCCAATTCTCTAAGTTGCATCTAAACCAAGTTTTATAACAATGCTTCTTATTTCTTATCTTTTAAACTCCATCACCAACTACTTATTAGAAGCTTTTCCTTTTGATTAAGCATCTTTAGCAACTTGCTTAATTTCACTTGATATTTTTCCCACATAAAGCTTCCTAAACATCCCAAACTCTAACATCTTAAAATAGTTTTATTTCTTTAAGTGTCCCCATCTAATAATAATTTAGTTTATTTTTCTCTACAACCTTTCATCTTAAAATCTAAAACTAGTTGATGTACTTAAAATTTCACAATGACCTTACAATCTTTACATCTAAACGATCTCTTATCAAAAAATAATCCCTTTTACTAGATCCATTTTACCTAATATGTTCATCTCTTTTCTAAATTAAAACTACAAAATCATAAGCTAAGGCAAAATCTAATATACTACCTTCTTCATTAGTCACTATAAACCATAACCACCATGAATACTAAAATCTTCTAACTCTACCAACATGTCCATTTAAATCTCCCCAATAAATACCTTCAAGAGGTATCTTTGTATTAATCTAATTCATTCCTAAATTTTCTAAACCTCCAAACCTACTAAAACACTATAATATTGATAATCTAAAAAACTTTAAAGCTATAATTCTATCTCCACATCTATTAGTACTTATAACATTATCCTTCAAACTATCTACACCATTTCTAGTTTGACTAAATACCAAAGTTTAAAACCTAAACACCCTCTACCAACCCATTTAGTTTCTTGAAACATAAAATATTTACCTTTCATGAACCATAATATCTAATTCCATTAATTTACTTGTAAAGTACCTAATAAGATCCTAACCATTCTATAAAGGACTAACTATCCTATAATAACACTATTTAACATAAACCTAAATAAGCACATTTTCAAATTCATAAACTACTAAACATAAATGATTTAAAATTCTATTATTTTGACAAATTTTAAATAAACCTAAAACCTCCACTACATAAATAATGTTAAATAAATAATTAAAAAAAAATAAAACCAAACCCTAAACTAAAAAAGACATAAACCTAAACCAAAACTAAAAAAATAAAACCTAAACTTAAACAAAAAATAAACTAAACATAGACGTGGACCTAAACTAAATAAAATAAATTAAACTAAAAATAAACTAAACCTAAACCTAAAATAAAAAAATAAAACCCAAAAATAAACCTAAAATAAAAAACCTAAACCTAAACCTGAAATAAAAATTAAAACCTAAATCTAAAAATAAAAAATAAAATTTAAACCAAAAAAATTAAATTAAATTAAAACTAAACTAAAATAAATAAACTTAATATAAATAAACTAAAATAAATAAAATAAAAATAAACCTAAATAAATATAAAAATAAAACAAACTAAAATAAATAAAAATTAAATTAAATAAACCTAAACCATCGACTTACTTTAAGAAAAAATAAATTAAGAAACCTAAACCCTAAATTGTAAACACTAAACCCTAAAACCCAAACCTAAATCAAACCCTAAACCAAAACCCAAACTAAACCTAAACCTAAAAAAATCAAAACCCTAAACTTAAACCCTAAACCTTAAACCAAAAAATTAAATTTAAATAACTAACTAACCTAAAAAACCTAATCTAAACTAAACTAAACCCTAAACTTAAACTTAAAACTTAAACCTAAACTAAATACCTAAACTAAACTAAAAATAAACCTAAAACTAAACTAAACCTAAACTAACCTAAACTTAAACCCTAAACCCTAAACCTAAACCCTAAACCTAAACTCTAAACTTTAAATCATATACCCTAAAACCTAAACATATAAACCTAAACACTAAACCTAAAAAACTAAACCCTAAACTAAACCTAAAACCAAAAAAACCTAAAAAACCTAAAAAACCTAAACTAAATAAACCTAAAAATAAAATAAACCTAAACCTAAACCTAAATAAATGATAAAATAAAATAAAATAAAACCTAACTAAAACATAAACCTAAACCTAAAATAAAATAAATAAAAATAATAAAAATAAACTAACATAAAATAAATAAAAACCTAAACTAAACCAAAAATAAAATAAACCCAAGAATAAATAACCTAAAATAAATAAAAACTAAACATACAACAAAAATAAAATAAACCTAAAATAAAATAAAATAAAAACTAGATAAAAACCTAAACCTAAAAAATAAACATTAATCTAAAACCTAAAAATAAATAAAAAATAAAACCTAAACCCTAAACTAAAAAAAAAAGACTAAAACCTAAAATAAAAATAAAATAAACCTAAACCTAAACTAAAAAAATAAACTAACTAAAATAATAAACCTAACATAATCCTAAAATAAACTAATCTAAACCTATCTAACTAAATAAAATAAATTAAATAAAAAATAAACTAAACCTAAACCTAAACCCAATAAAAAATAAAAAACCTAAAAATAAAACTAAAATAAAACCTAAAACCTAAACCTAAAAAAAAAATAAAATAAAAAATTGAAACCTAAAAAAAATTTTTTAATCTAAACCAAAAAGATAAAATTAAAACTAAACTAAAATAAATAAACCTAATATAAATAAATAAAACTAAATGAAAAATAAAAATAAACCTAAATAAATAAATAAAATAAAATAAAGTAAAATAAATGAAAATAAATAAATATTAAACCTAATGGCACTAAATTTAAGGAAAAATAATTTAAAAAACATAAACTATAAACTAAACTCTAAAAAAACCTAAACCTCAATTAAACCCTAACCCTAAACTAAACCTAAACCCTAAACTACCCTAAACCTACTTAAACCTAACTAAACCACAACAAAACACTAAACCTAAAACTATAAACTAAACCCTAAACCCTAAACTAACTAAATCATAAAACCAAAACCCTAAACCTAAACTATAAACTATAAACTAAACCTAATAAACCTAAATCCTAAAACCTAAATAAACTAAACCTAAAACCCAAACTAAACCTAAAACCCTAAACCCCTAAACTATAAACCTAAACTAAAACCCTAAAACCTAAAACTAAACCTAAACTAAATAAACCTAAAATTAAATAAACACTAAACCCTAAACTAAATATAAATAATAAAAATAAAATAAAATAAAACCTAAACTAAAACCTAAATAAATAAAATAAATTAATAAAATAAACTAAAATAAATAAAAATCTAAACTAAACTAAATAAATAAACCTAAGAATAAAACCTAAATAAAATTAAATAAACATATAATAAAATTAAACTAAAATAAAATAAAATAAAAAACTAAAAACTAAACAAAAAATAAACCTTCAAAATAAACCTAAAAAAATAAAAAATAAAATCTAAACCCCAAATTAAAAAAAAAACTAAACCTACAATAAAAATAAAATAAACCTTAAACTAACTAAAATAAATAAAACCTAAACCAAAACCTAAAATAAACTAAACCTAAACCTACATCTAAACTAAATAAGATAAATTAAACTATAAATCAACTAAACTTGTACATAAACCTAAATTAAAAAAATAAAACCTAAAAAAATAAACCTAAAAAAAACCTTAAACCTAAAATAAAAAAAATAAAAAATGGAAACCTAAACCTAAAAATAAAAAAAATATAACCTAAACCTAAAAATAAAATAAAATAAACTAAACTAAAATAAAGAAACCTAATATAAATATACACTAAACTAAATAAAACAAAAATAAACCTAAATAAAATAAAATAAAATAAACTAAATAAATAAACCTATACATTCTTACTAAGAAAATATCAATATTAAAACCCTAAACTCTAAACCATAAAACCCTAAACCCTAAAACCCTAAACCTAAATCCTAAACCCTAATAAACCCTAAACTAAACCATAAACCTACAACCTAAACCCTCAACCTAAACCTACAACCCTAAATACTAAAAAACCTAAAACTATAAACTTAAAACCTAAACCCTAAACCTAAACCCTAAACTTAACTCCCTAAACTTAAAACCATTAACCTAAATTAACCTAAACCTAAACCTAATCCTAACTAAACTAAAACCTAAACTAAAATGTTAAAACTAAACTAAATATTTAAACCTAAACTTAAACCTAACTTTAACTATAAACCTAAACTATAAACTCTAAACCATACTAAACTAAATCTAAACTCTAAACTAAAACCTTAAATCTAAACCTAAAACCCTAAACTTTAAACCTAACTACCTAAACCTTAAAACTAAACTAACCCTAAACTAAAACCTTAAATCCTAAACATTAAACCTAAACCTAAATTTAAAAAAACCTAAACCTAACTCTAGCTAAACCCTAAAACCTAAAAAACTAAATTAAATCATAAACCTATAAACCCTAAACCCTAAACCCTAAACCCTAATCATAAAACATAAACTAAACATAAACCTAACTTAAATAAATAAACCTAAACCCTAAGAATAACCCTTGATGGTAAACATCACAAATGAGGTTCACTAGTTGGAGGATATGAGGCGATAGTTATCATGGGAGATTTGGAGGTGCTGGTGGATATGGAGGTGGCTAAAAGTGCGACAGAGGTTACAGCCGTGGTGGTAGTAGATGGAGAGATCAGGGACATGATGGAGAATCCCACTACTCGAGAGGTGGGGGTCATTCTGATGGGAACTAAAAAAACTAAAGAACCAAATCTGCTTATGGAACTGTCTTTACAGAGACGTTCTAGTTATCTAGAGTTTTTTATTTGCTCTATGTGTGCTAATTTTATCATATGTTTTATGTCTTAGAGAACTTGATGTGCTACTTGGTTCATAAAATTAAAGAGAAGAAATGTTGAATCTAAATTTATTCTATTTAAAAAAAAACCCTAAACCCTAAACCCTAAACCTAAAACCCTAAATAAAAAAATAAAAAAACTTAAACCCTAAACCTAAACCCTAAATAAAACCTATAACCCTAAACCTAAAACACTAAACCTAAACCCTAAACTAAACCTAAACCCAAACCCTAAAACTAAACCTAAACTAAATAAAACCTAAAAATATATAAAAAAACCTAAACTTAAGAAAAATAAAAATAATAAAATAAAAATAAGAACTAAAATCTAAACCTAAACCTAAACCTAAACCTAAACTAAAATGTAAAAATAAAATAAAAGAAAAAATAAAAACTAAACTAAACTAAAATAAATAAAAACTTAAACTAAACTAAAAAATAAAATAAACCTAAAAATAAAAAACTAAAATAAAATAAAAACTAAACCTAAAAAAATAAAATAAACCTAAAAAATAAAATAAAAACCTAAACTTAAATCTGAAAATAAAAAATAAAATCTATAAAATAAAATAAAAATAAAAATAAAATAAAAAATAAACCTAAACCTAAACCTAAAAAATTAACTAAAATAAAAATCCTAAACAAAAATAAATAAACCTAAAATAAATAAACCATAAAATAAAAATAAACCTAAATAAAAATAAAAATAAAATAAATAAAATAAACTAAGTAAACTAAATAAACCTAAACCTATCAATTTATTTAATTCACAAAAAATAAGAAAAAATATAAAATAAAAAAAGAAAAATCTTAAACCCTAAATCCTAAACCCTAAACCATAAACCCTAAACCTAAACCTAAACTAAACCTACAAACCCTAAACTAAAACCTTAAACCCTAAATGCTAAAACCCTAAACCCTAAAACCTAACCTCTAAACCAAAACCTAAATCTTAAACCCCAAAACCTAAAACTAAAAGATAAATTCAAACCTAAAACCCTAAATCCTAAACCACTTAACCTAAACCTTAGACTAACCCAAAACCCTAAACACTGAAGCATGAACCCTAAACCATAAAACCTAAACCCTAACCCTAAACCCTAAACCCTACACCCTAATTGTAAACCCTAAACCCTAATTCTTAATCATTCTGGTTTGGATTTCTCTCCCCAATATGCAAATCCATTTCATTAACCATCAATTCCTTTTTATTATGGGTGCTTTATTTGGTCAGTTTTTTTAAATTGATTAGCATCGACTATGAAATCTCATTCTTCAATGGCTAAAATCCTTATTGAATTGGACATTACCAAGAAACACCCCAAAGAAATGTAGTTGGGATCTAAAAATTATGGTTATATGCAAAGAATTGAATTTAAAAATTTCCATATCTTTTGTTCTCACTATAAAATCCACGAGCATGATAATTCTGAAGGTTTCATTCTTCATCCTTACCTTAAAAAAGAAAATCCTATTAATGAAACTTTGTTCTAACCCTAGACCGCCACTATTAAATATAATTAAAATATAATACTTGGATTCTTCAATGTTTCAAATAAGGCTAATTTACCTTTTTCTTCGAGCAAGGCTTCTAATGTGAACAATAGTAGCTTTTATAAACTTTGAATGAGAATTTTGTTTGATTCAATCCTTGCATCCTTATTTAGCTTTGATATATAAAATGAAGCTTTAATGGAGAACATAAATGAAGAATTTAATACTATGCATTCTTATTCTATGGTGAATATGTTTAATACCTCATGATAAGTTGATAAATGAATATTCCTTTTAGATGATTTAGCTTCTCAAAAGATTTTCTAATAATTTGTTAATGATGAGGAAGGTTTCTCTACTTATTTTATAAATTCTGGCTTCATGATTTTAAATTTTATGAATGTTGCTAAATCTTTTGGATGATGATTTAAAGGAAATGAAAATGGCTTCCAAACTTTATATTTGAAAGAGAAAAAATGTGAAAAATTTTCTTCCAAATTGCTAAGAAACACTAATGTCATGCCTCCTTCTCTTCTCTCAATTAACTTTATCCTCCCTCTTCTTTTCTTTACATTTAATTTTAATTTCCAATGTTAGGGATTGATACTCTCTATTCATAACCTAATATAAATATTTGTCATATCCATAATATTTGCTTACTTATTATTCTTGAGCCACTTATTCATGCTAATAAAATTAACCATGTTGCTAAAATGATCAGTTTTAATAAACTTTTATGTAATGTTAGTAATAAGAATTGGTGTTTTAGAATAACTTTAAACATTTTATATATTCTTGATGATTTTTATCAAGTTGTCAATTAAATCTCTTTGTGTGGTTAACACTATCTTCTTAATGAAGTGGTGATTCTAATATTCATTCCATGGAAGATTTCCACCAAAATTGGTTCTTAATAAACCATTTCTTTAATTTCCAATACCATACTGCACTTTAAGATCATTCCTCAAAATTTTCTAATACATTTATCTAAGAATTTCTCTCCATAAATGTGGATCAATATAATGTGCCCTCACCAAAAGCAATCTCACCTATCTTCGCACAAGAATTCTCTTCATAAGACACTTCTAGTGATTAGAACACTTAACCTAAACCTAGAGACTTAGAAAGGTTAATCATAGGATTAGGCTATGCCTTGTGGATTAAGGTGACTCACCTACTCTATAGCCTAAATTCGACCAGTGTTCACCTTATCAAACCAAATCTCAAATTCAATTCGAATATAAAAAAAAATTAAAATCCAAATCAAATGATTGAAGCCTATGATTGAATCCAAAATCATAATGAAAGAGAGAGAGAGAGAGAGAGAGAGAGAGATTAAACTAGTTCTAAACATCAAACAAAATTTATTCACAATTAAATCACAATAAAAACTAAAAATAAATGTTATATACATAATATATTAACCATTAAATCAAAATAATTAATTTATCAAATTATGAATCCATATTATCAATATCAATTAATCATAATTAAAATTATCTTATTTTATACACAACTTATAAATTTTCATTCAATTATTTACTAAAGTTATTAAAATTATGTAAAACTTTTAAAATCATTTTTTTAAAGAAAATCACGTTTCACCAAATTTAAAAAAATTAGAAAAAGACAAAACTATTAAATGACCTACTCCTAGCTAATTTATCTGATCATGATAACACATAAAAATTCAAAAAAAGAAATAAAATGGGAATGTGGGAGAAGTTGAGCATGTAGACAAAGTTGGCATCTCTCTCTCTCTCTCTCTCTCTCTCTCTCTCTCTCTCTCTCTCTCTCTCAACTAGTAAAAAACACACTAAAAAAAATGAGGCCCCATTTTTCTCATCTCCTTCTAGCAAGAGAAGTCAAAGCCCTCTCTTTCCTACTTCACTTAAGACTCTCCCATCCCAACTGGCCCTAAGAAAATAAAAAATAAAAAATCTCTCTGAGCACCTCCTCCTCTACAAGCAAAAGTGAACTCTCCTCACATCCATCTCTTCCTCTCAACCATGACAAGCAAAGATCCATGCCTCCTTCTTCCTCCAGGTGACCTCTTCCCTCACTTTCTCCAAAATTGAGACACACAAAGTAGTGCAAGTATCTAATTGAGACTTCCTTGATCCCAACTAGCACCATAAATGCTACCCAAAAAGAACATGACATCCCATGAATTTTCTTTTTGATTGATTGAACCATGCCACTCATAGCCTAGCCACCAGTGAACTCTCCCTCTATGCCTCCATCCTCTTTCATAAAGACCACTACTTTCCATCCCCAAGCGTCGATCCCATTCTTCATCACTTCTCCCATTGCATCGCTGGTCACAAAAGAGCCCCTTTGAAGGTCTCCGGTGGATGGTTCTCTGGATTCAGTGTGAAGAAACAATCCCTACCTAAAATTGTCAAGGCCATTGATTCCTCCACGAGCCCACCATTGAGGTCTCAGGAGATCGTTGAAGAAGATCCAAGATCATAGATGACATGATTGTCATGTTGAAGGCCCCTAGTCAAACCGCTACTCCATAGATTGGTATTCCTTTGAGGGAAATGATCTTAGTGAACATGGAATAGAAAGTATTGAAAGCAATAGTATGTCGGAATTTACCATGAAAGCCATCCTCAATGATCTACAAAATTCCAAATCAAAGGCACGGTAGCACTTGGAGGGTTCTTTAATGATCCATAGGTATGCTTCTAGAGGCTTTTGAACCTATTGTTATCAATACCCTAAGACATATATATATATATATTCTATGAAGATTATTATTCTTGAAGAAATAAAAGGAATACATTAGCTATGCTCCTAAGAGTGAAACCGATGCACACCATCGACCTTTTGATCTAGTAATAATTAATCCAAAGCTTGAAGAAGGGAAGCAAAACTTGCTTTATTCTTTGAAAGTTATTTTGAGCATGGATTTAGAGCTATGGTAGAGCATCTATAGGGTGGAGGTGGGTCATGATCATTTTGGTCAACCTATAAAATTAGTGCTTCGATGGATGGCTCGATATAGATGAGTTTGATCATCTAATGGGACTATATATGTGGATAAGATTGTTCTGAGATCATTCAGAAAAGTCAAGAATTTATATTTTCCTCATCTAGTAGGATGCCTAAAGCCAAGAGTCTGTGAGTAAGGAGGAAGGAAAACATAGGAGAAAATATGATAGAAGTATTGATGCAACCCAACAAGCACCTCAATAGGGCTTTATTTTTCCAAATGAAGCCACCTCTTGGTCAAAATCCATTGGACATTAGCTCCGATGAGGTATAATTCTAAAAAGCCTTAGGGATCTCATGTTTGATGTGTTAAATGTAAGCGTCATTAGGATCCAACCTTTAGAGCTGCACTTTACTTTTAATCCTTTCAATGAGAGTTTAGACAAAAAGTAAGACTATTCATTTTATGTGTTTGAAGTTAATAGTTTTGATTAGTATAGATTTGATTGATTAAGCCATGATTAACTCATGTGCCATTTGATCTTTGATCGAATGATCATGATTAATCCAATATTTTATTTTTTATTAAATTTAATCAGATCCAAAAAATGGAGTTAATCAATCATTAGAATAAAAAAAGAAAGAAATAATATGTGATCAAACAAATTCCAAAAAAATGTACAAATTAAATTATCATAAAATTTAAGTAAAACTTTGTATAAAAAAATTAACTAAACCAATAACATTATAAATATTATAATCAAATATAAAAAAGTTATTTGAACATAATTTATTAATGTCAATTATAAAAATCAATTTAATCCCTAATTGTTGTATATTGATTGTAAAAGTCAGAAAGAAAATTTAGTTATGAGACATATCCTTAATTATAATAAATTTAACTATTAATTGCAATTGACTAAGCTTTATTTTATTAGTTATTCATATAAAATATTAGAGCAAAATGATTAGGACTTCTTTCCTAATTGTTTCCTATAATTTATTTCATTAAAAGATTGGATTTATGGAATATGATTGGGACCTCTTTCCCAACCCATTCCTTAAATCCATTTCATTAGGATAATTAATCAATTTGGCAAATTAAGTAAGAGAAATTGATTAATTAATTAATATTTCATTAATCAAATCAAAATTATAATCATATCTAATCTTCATTAATTAATTCATGGATAGATCTGTTTAATAGCCTAAAGAGAGTTAATGAAATTATGATTTACCCATATGTGTTGGAAAATCATAAAAGTAATTAATTAAGTTTCTTAATCTAATTAGTCAATAATTATGAGCTAATTGCATTAGGCCCTTTCATTTCTTAGGATCATTATAAGTTATTGCATATCATGTTGGCTCATAATAATTTAATTAATTACTTTAAAGTAACATAGGTTAGAGTTAATAGTGGATTTAATGCATATTACAACCTAATTAATCCATACAAAATCTTAATTACATTTTATTAAACCAAATCAATTCACAAACATGGGAATGTTAGGATCAACAAACTTTCCTTCATTTCATTAAATCAAATCAAACATAAAAGTTAAAAGTGACATAAGAAACTTTGGTTGAAATGTTTTTATTTGATATGATTGTCCTTAGAAATTAATTTAATTGAATGAAATCATGTGTTTATGTTTAGTTATTCCTCCATTCATATTAAATGTTGCATGTCATTTGATTCATGCATTCATCTTTTGCAAAATTAACTAAATCAAATGGTTCCCTTTATGTCAAGCTTGCATGTGTCAATTTTATTTAATATAAGTGTGGATATTATCACTATTAAACTAAAGTTATTTTGAAAGTTTATAGTTATAAAATTTATAAATATTTATAAGCTTCCATGTGTCTATGGCTTAGAACATGTGATATGGAGTTCTCTTTCTTTAGTCTATATGAATTTACATAAAGAATGTTAACAAGTGTATAGTCCATTTGAAAAGGACACAACATTTGTTTGAATTCATTCCAATGTATTTCTATGTTAGAATTTACATAGAACTTTAGCTCAAATGTATAAATAATTCAATTAAAGAAATATAATTTTTGCATGATTTTCCATTCTTGTAGTCACTTGTACATTCATGTGTATTCAAGAATAGTGGATATATCTAGTCTGGACATTCCGGGGATGCAAGGCTTTAAGTAGCCCCAAGGAGGTCTTTACCTCACTCCCCTGGTATAACAATGGTGAAGTATCCGCTTAAAACTTTTATACACTTGTATGTGCATTTAGCTAATGAATGAAAATCTTCTTTTCAACTTTAGCTCACATGTATAAATAATTCAATTGAAAGAAATACAACTTTTGCATGATTTTTAATTCTTGTAGTCAATTGTACATTCATGTGTATTCAAGAATAGTGGGTATATCTAGTTTGTACATTCCAGGGATGCAAGGCTTTAAGTAGCCCCAATGAGGTCTTTACCTAAGTTTAACAATAAGTATCCACTTAAAACTTTTATACACTTGTATGCACATTTAGCTAATGAATGAACATCTCCTTTTCAAGTTTAGCTCACATGTATAAATAATTTGATTGAGAGAAATACAAATTTTGCATGATTTTCCATTCTTGTAGTCACTTATACATTCATGTGTATTCAAGAATAGTGGGTATATCTAATATGGACATTCTGGGGATGCAAGGCTTTAAGTATCCCCAATGAGGTATTTACCTCACTCCCCTAGTTTAACAATGGGAAAGTATCCACTTAAAACTTATATACACTTGTATGTGCATTTAGCTAATGAATAAAATCTCATTTTTCAACTTTAGTTCACATGTATAAATAATTCAATTGAAATAAATACAACTTGTGCATGATTTTCCATTCTTGTAGTCATTTGTACATTCATGTGTATTCAAGAATAGTGGGTATATTTAATCAAAGAAAAGAAATAAAGACATGAAGAATGAAGAATGAAGACCACCCATAGCATTCATTCATTATAAGTTGTAATTAATATTTTTAATTTTGTTGTAGAAAGGCTACCAATCTTTTTTTTTTTGGGTGTATACTCGTGCATCGGCCTTTTATTCTTTCATGATAGTTATAAAAATTGGTTAATGATTTGTCAAGGATGTGTACTAGAAATGACATGCTTTTCTTAGTTTCTTTAATGATTGATATTGAATGTGTGGTTTGGATGCAATTAGGCTCTTAGGAAAAAATAAATATTTTACCCAACTATAACTCATAAATAAAGTTTTAAATAATTCATAACCTCACATAAATCCTAGGCATTAAATCAAAAGAATTAAAAGATTTAGCAATCCCTTAATGAATGTTGTATGTCTCACATCATGCATATTGCTTCACTCTTACTAAGAGAGGGTTTCCATCCTTGCATGATAGGGAAGGCTTGACCTTGAGGGCCTCTCTATGGTGGAAAACACCTCTTTCCCCTGATTTAGCTAATAATCAAACTTCATCATGCATATAGGCATACAAAATTCCAAAACTTTTGTCAAAATGAAGTGTCCAAAATCAAATAAAATTTGAAAAGATTTACATTTGTAGATTAAGTCATTACTCATATCACTCATGCTCTAGTCTTAGAGTGGGTTTAAGGACTTTGTCTCTTTCTAAATTAATAATAGTCCCAACTATCTTTCAAATGCATAAGACTTGCCTGCATGGTTTCAAAATCATAGGAGGAGTGGCTACCACTTTAGTTATAAAGCCCGGTGAGTGGTTTTTTCTCTTATGAGGTGAACCTTATGCCCATTTTTTTTATACTTACATGCTTGCCTTATGCCAAAGCTCCTTAGATAGAGGGTCTGATTTTCTTTCAAGCTACTAGCATAAATCCACCTCTGGCATTTTCACAACCTTGTGTTCTTGGAATTATAAGTCCTAGCTTTATAATAAAATGTTAATTTCAATAAAATTAATCTCTTCAACTTTAAACATATAAAGCCCAACCATAGGATAGATTAGAATGCTCAGTCTTCTAATATCATGAGCATTTCCTACTCATTCCCTTTGGCTTTGATAATAAGTCTTCTCCCTGAACAATCCTATTTTAATTTCTAGTACAAACAATCTTTTGATAGTCTATCCTTGAAATCTTTGGAGACCTTAATTTCTACTTTAATCAAGAGTATTCTTAAGGAATTCCCATTCCTTATGATGTAATTAACTATGGGGGCTTGCCTCCATAAGGAATTTAATGAACCCGACTTAAAATAAACCCTACTTTACTTTTCCATGTAAAGTAGGGGAAAGATCTCTAGTATATTCGAAGACCCATCATACCTTAGGAGTCCTTATTAGATGATTAGGTCCATTATAGGGTGATGATTTCTACCTTTCGAGATAGTACATCATTCTTTAATGTCATACCCAATCACTTCAAAATGTACCCCCTAAGATCTACATGGTGTCCCACATCTCAAAAATAAACACCACAATTAATTATTTTTAATGTTATGGCTAACAATTGGAAAGCTCCTTCACATCCTGATAATTCGATTAGGGGGATGAATAGACTCTGGTTTAAACTGAAATAACATAAACAAAATCGGTTTGGTGGAACAAGCATTTTTGGATTAAAGAAGTAAGGATAAAATAATTTTCAAAATATGAAAAGAAACTTATTTTAATTGTCAAAAATAGTAAACATATTGTGATGGTGAAAATAATACTAGGTATTTACATGCTTTGGTTAATAAAAGAGAGCTTTAAATATTATTTAGAAAATTAAAAATGATAATGGATAATGGATTTAAGAATAATGATATTAAGAATTTGATTATTAATTATTTTAGAAATATGCTCAAAAAGTTGCTCTTTGATGCTATTTCTAAATCACACTTGATTCCTTCTTAATGATGGTAATGCTTTTCTTACTATTTTGCTTAATGAAGATGAAAATTTTTAAAGTTCTTAATAGCATGAACATAGATTATGTTGTTGATGAGGGTTTCACTACTCAATTTTTCAAAATGGTTGCTTTATTATTAAAATAATTTGATTGATGTTGTGGTTGATTTCTTTAATGGTAATCCTTTTCCTAGATATTTTTCTAGCACTTCAATTATTCTCAAGAAGATAATCACGGACTATTGTGAGTTTAGACCTATTAGTCTTTGCACCTTCTTCAATAAGCTAATTTCCAAAATTATTGCTAACAGGCTTAGTCCTCTTCTTCATAAGATTATCTTTCTCAACCAAACTAGTTTTGTTAGAGGTAAATATTTTATAATATTTTACTTCTAATAATTAATTCATGATTTAGATGATAAGACTAGAGGTGGAAACATTCTTTTCTAATTAAATATTACCAAAGCTTTTGATAATATCTCTTTAGATTTCCTTTTTGATATTTTAAATTTATTTAAGTTTTCTGATATAATTATTTTTCCTATTAAAAATTATATTAATAATGCATGGTTTTCTATTTTTCTTAATGGAGAAGCTTTGGGTTTCTTTCCTTCCTCCAAGAAAACAAGGATCCTTTATCTTCTACTTTATTTATCATTGTTGTTGAATACTTATCTAGAGCAAATGATTTATTTTAAAATAATTAGTATCTATTACAATATCTTGGTGATTTTCATTATTTCATTTAAGCTTTGTGGATGATTTCATTATTTTTTGCAATGCTTCTATTCATTATATCAAGAATCCTAAAAAATCTTTTAAATATAATTCATAGAGAAAGTGGTCTTACTATCAATGATAATAAAAGCTATTTTATTACTTCTTGATCTCAATAATAAAATCAATCAAATCTTGCATATCACTAATTTTAAACTTCAACATTTACCTCTTAAGTACTTTGGTGCTCCTCTTTTCGAATGTCCAAAATGATCCCATCTTTTTGATGAGTTAATTCAAAAAATTTTAAATAAAATTTCTATTTGGGAATCTCATTTACTCTCATTTGGTAGCTCACTATTCTTAAAGCACTCTCAATTCAATGCCTCTATTTGATTCAAACTATTATTCCTACTAATTCTCTTGTTATCAAAATTGATGCTTTCTTAATAATTTTTTTTGGATCTAATAATTATCAAAAGAATGCATTGGACATCTTCATAAATGTTGTGGTCATTTTGGGTGAAGGTGGTCTTTTAAACCTATTAAATGATCTATTATTGCCTTCTCTCATAAGCTCTTATGGAATTTTAGAAAGAATGATAGCCTTTGGGCTAATTTTAAGATGGAAAAATCGCCAATGTAAACACCCTCTTATCTTGCTTTTAAATTTGGTGACTCTCCGATTTGAAATGGCTTTGCTCCCTTTAATGGGTTCTGAATCCTTAATATCTTGGGGTGTTCATTTGGGTTCATCATTCTTTTGGCAAGAAAATTGGATTGGCAATGGATCTATTTACTCCCTTTTATCTACAAACTCTACTACTACTATCAATGTTAACTCTTTTTGGCTTAATAAAAATTGGAATGAAAACAAACTTAAAAATTATATCTCTATTTCTCTTTTTTGATAACTTTAGAAATGCCCTATTTTTTTAAAGATCAAAAAATTTTAAGCTCCCTTACAATGGTGAATTCATTCTTAAAGAGGTTTGGAATTTAATTAGAGATAAGCAGAACTCCTCTAATGTTTTCATTAAACTTTGGAACAATATTCATTCCCATTTCTTATTTGATTTTAGCTTGGAGGATTTTGAATAACTTTATTCTTGTAGATTTCTTACTCTAAAATAAAGGGTTTTATTTACCTTCTAAGTGCTATTGTTGCTTTCATGCTGAAAATGTTAATCATATTTTTCTCAATGGTGCCATTGCTTCCAAATTATGGATATGGTATGATGATTTATTTAACACTAACTATTTTCACAGTTTCCTTTCTTTATATCAACTTCTTGAAGCTTGTTTCCAAAAAATTATGAAAGGTCATATCAAAATCTTAATTACTATTACTTTTATTGTGGTTCATTTGGATGGATAGAAATGATGCTAAATATCTATTCCTATGAATCATAAAATGATCCACTAGAACTAAAGAAATAATTCATGCTTTTTTAATATTTTAATTAGTAACACCCATTTTAGAGTTACAAATTTGTGGCTAAAAAATTAGGTCTCATTCTGCCTAACGTTTCTTTTAATAAGGCTATTAGAATTATCTATTGGATCAAACCTAATGAGAACTTCATTAAAATATATATTGATGGTTTAGTTTCACCAAATAAATATGGTTGTGGTGGTATTATTAGAGATTCCAAAGATACAATCATTTGTGCTTTTGCTTATCCCCTCAAAGCATGTTATGTTATTTCTCATCTTATGGTTTAATAAACTATTGATAGTTTTTTGAACAAATGCCTCTTTTGGATTGAAGTTGACACTCTTCTTTTCTTAATGCTCACTTCTAATAAAATGAATACTTAATTTTATCTCTCCTAAATCACACTAAAATCTCTCTTAAGTTTGCTACAAAATTTCTCATATTCATCATGAAGGTAATGCTTGTCTTCTAGCCAATTTGTTTGAATTAAATGAGCTCACTATATTAGATAATTAAAACTTACCTAAATCTTGATAGGCTTGGTTAATCTAGATTGCTCTGGACTTCCTTACTTTAGACTTTAACTTCTGGCTTTTTTTGTTGGTCTTTGCCTATGGTGTTTTCTTTTGGCCTTTTTATTGATTACTGCTTTTGTGCTTTCCCATATTGAAATTGCTCCTTGCTATTCTTCTTTAGGGTCTTGGCTAACCTCATTTTCTTGAGTGCTACCTTGTTTGGTGGATGGTACTATTTATTTCTACCCTCACTGGTTGTCTTGGGTGGTGTTTGTTTGAAGGCTATTTTAGTCTTTTCATTTCTATCTTGTGTTAGGATTTTTTTGGCTTGCTACCACTTTTCTATTTTGGCTCACTAGCTACTAATTGTTGGTTGTTCCTCTCACTTGTGGCTTGAAGCTTGATGTTTTGTGGTTGTTACCTTCTTATTTTCTTTTGGTGGTGGTTGTTTGTTCTATGGAGTCTAGAAGGGACCTTATTTTGCTCGTGTCAGGTTCCTTTCAACCCTTTTTCTTTGGTGGGTTGGTGGTCCTAGGCAGCTTTCCTTGGTTGTTTTGTTAGAGATTACCACAATTATTTTTTGGTTGTTTTTGGTGGCCTCCAATTGGGTTGTGGCTATGACTGCCATCAAATCTTTCCCCATGAATAAGGTTTTCCTCATATCTGGGCTAGTTGCTTCTTTATCTGAGTTGGATATTTTGCTATTGTGGTGGTTGGTTGGGTGGCCTTGTTAGCTAGCTGAGTTGATTGGCTATGTTGTTTGGCTGGGTTGGTTGACTGGGTGGCTATGTTGGTTGGTTTTACCTCCTCCGTTGGTGGCAAATCTTGGGGGTTGTTGGTAGTTTATCTTTGGTTTGGATTTGGCCTGGTCGAGGCTATTTGTTGGCTATTATTTTTCTATTTTGTGATTGGCTGATCAGTTTCTTGGTTTAGTTTGGTTCTTTTGGTTATGTTTTCACCCTCACTTATAATGGTCTTCCTCATTTGTTTGCATTTGCTATCTTTGCTTTTCTTCTATTTGGGTGGCCTTAGGTGGGTCTATTTCTCCTACCATAAATGTTGTTTCTTGGTGGGCTAGGCCTTTATTGGTTGTTTCTTCTATTTATTTAGTGAGCTCTTGTAGTTTTTTTTATCTTAGTTTTGCTTGATGTCATTTGGGTTGGTAGTTGAAGCTATTTATTTTTGTTGCTTTTGGGTCTTGGTGACTTGGTTTGGTGTCTTGGACTTTATTTTGGTAGTGGGTATTACCTCTTTTAGGTATATTTTGCTCTCCTTGTTTGTTGCTTGGCCTCTTAGTTTGTGGTGGTGGTTTCTTTACACTTGCTATTCTTGGTAGCCTTCTTTGGATGCTCCTTTAGTCTTTTTCTTATCTCTTTGGTGGGTAACCCTTTATCTTTGCTTGTCTACTTAGGTTATCATCACTGGATTGGATTGGTGGCTTATTGGTGTTAGATGTCCCTTATATTTGGGTATTGGTTTGTTGTTGCTTTGGGGACAATCTTAGATGGTTCTTTGGCTTTGGGCCTATCTTTTTTATGGTGTTGTTATCCCTAATGGTGCTTGCTCTTTTGGTATTTCTCCCTCTTGGTGTGTTGGGTTTGGTGGTTTTCCTCTCCCTAATGGATGGCTATTGTGCTTCTGGGCGTTATTTTGGTGGCTTTTATGTTTGGATGTTCTCTTTGGTTGGAAGACTTTGTATTCTTTGGATGATGATCTGGATGACTGCCTATGAGGTATCGCTATGATGGCCTTAATGTTTCCCTCTGTTCTTGTTTTTTTTAGCACTATATGTAATTGTAACCCATCTTAAGTTTGGATGCTTACATATAGTGTTGCTCAGAATGATTGTGGATTGAGCACAGCATTTTCTTTACTTTTTCTCTTTCTCTTTTGCCTACTTAATTGTACTCATCCTTTCCTTAGAATGTTGTAGATGTCTTTTATAGGTTGGTAGTCTAGCCAGTGGATTTTCCTATTATCAAAGAAATCAAGTGGATATTGTTATTGCTCATATGGATCTTCTGTTGTTGCTGATTTGGATTTTCTTTTGCTTCTCTTTATTTAATATTGTAATATTTTGGGGATTCATCTCTTTAGGTTTTATTATAGCTCTTTGAGCATTAGTTTAGAGATTTATCCCCTTTAAGGACTTTGTACTCCTTATTTGGTGGCAATAAAATTCCCCTAATTTTCTTTAAAAAAAAAACCTAAACCCTAAACTAAAACCTAAACCTAAAACAAAAACCCTAAACCTTAAACCTTAAAAACCCTAAATCCTAAACACTAAACCCTAAACACTAAACCCTAAAACCCTAAACCATAAACCCTAAAATAAAATAAAATAAATTAAAAACCTAAACCCTACACCTAAAACCTAAACCCTAAAAACCCTAAACCTTAAAAAACCTTAAACCCTAAACCTAAACCCTAAAACCCTAAACCCTAAAACCTAAACCAGACTTAAATCCTAAACCTAAACCTTAAAAATCCAAAACCTAAACTCTAAAACCTAAACCCTAAACTCTAAACCTAAACTAAACCCTAAACCAAACCCAAAACCTAAACCTAAACTAAATAAACCTAAAATAAAATAAAATCTAAACATAAAATAAAATAAAATCAATTAAAATAAAATGTAAACTAAAACCTAAATCTAAACCTAAACCTAAAAATAAGATAAAATAAAATATAAAATAAAATCTAAACTAAAATAAAATAAAGAAAAACCTAAACTAAAAAAATAAAATAAACCTAAAAATAAAACTAAATAAAATAAAAACTAAACCTAAAATAAAAAATAAAATAAACCTAAAAATAAAATAAAACCAAAACTTAAACCTAAAAATAAAAAATAAAACTTAAACCTAAAAAATAAAATAAAATTAAATTAAATTATAACTAAACTAATAAATAAACCTAAACCTAAAAATAAACTAAAATAAAAAACCTAAACTAAAATAAAAAATCCTAAAATAAATAAACTAAACTAAATAAAATATAAAGAAAAATAAAATAAACTCAAATAAATTAAAATAAACTAAATAAACCTAAACCTACCAAGATACTTAATTTAAAAAAATCTTAAATCCTAAACCCTAAACCTTAAATACAAAACCCTAAATTCTAACCTAAACTTAAAACCTAAACTCAACTCTAAACCCTAAACCTACAACCTATAATCCTAAACTAAACACACTACCCTAAACCCTAAACCATAAACCTAAATCCTAAATAACCTAAACCCTAACCCTAAAAAACCTAAACCCTAAACCTAAAAAACCTAAACTTTAAATGTTAAACCAACTTCCATGAAACTAAACCCTAAACCCTAAACCCTAAACAAACCCTAAACCCAACCCTAAACCCCAAACTAAACCCTAAACCTAAACCCAAATCTAAACCCAAAAACCTAATCCTAAAGTAACTAAATAAATAAAAAATAAATCTAAACCTTAAAAATGGGTAGAACCTTGACAGCAAGAACATCACCATCAAGGCGAAGGTGGAGGCAACAATTATCACAATGGTGGTGGGGGATCTGGTGGTGTTGGTG
Source organism: Cymbidium sinense (assembly GCA_021442155.1). Classification (NCBI taxonomy): domain Eukaryota; kingdom Viridiplantae; phylum Streptophyta; class Magnoliopsida; order Asparagales; family Orchidaceae; genus Cymbidium; species Cymbidium sinense. The sequence goes on along the minus strand of JAKCPB010001968.1, from coordinate 5,070 downwards.
GATATGCAGGTAGTGGTCAGAGTACTGGTGGTTATGTAGGTGGGAGGAGTGATGGAGGTTACAGCCGTGGTGGTGGCAAAGGGAGAGGTTGTAGATATGATGGGGATCCTGCTAGAGGAGGTGGGTTAGAATTAACCCAAGAACGACCAATCCCGATCTGCTATGGAAATGTGTCTTTATAATAGAAATGGATCTAGTTATCTAGGGTTTTTGATTTTCTCTATGCATGCTCATTTTATATCTATGTTGTCACTTGTGTCGTAAAAAACTTGGTGTGTTACTTGGTTGATGAAATCACAAAGAAGATATGTTGAATTTGAATTTGTTCTCTATTAAAAAAAATCTTAAACCTTAAACTCTAATCCCTAAACCCTAAACCCTAAACCCTAAAACCTAAACCTAAATAAATAAAATAAAATAAAATAAAAATAAATAAATACTTAAACTAAAACCTAAACCCTAAACCTAAACCCTAAACCCTAAACCCTAAACCCTAAATCCTAAACATTAAACCTAAGCCCAAACTAAAACCTAAACCTAAACTAACTAAACCAACCTAAAACCAAAACCTAAACCTAAACTAAATAAATAAAATAAATAAACCTAAACTTACCCTAAACCCTCCCTAAACCTAAACTAAACTAAACCTGTGGTATACTAAATTTTAAAATAAACCTAAACCTAAACCCTAAACCATAAACCTAACCTATCCTACATAACCATCCCTAAACCCTAAACCCTAAACCTTATCAACTATAAAACTTCACTCCTAAACCTAAACTTAAACCCTAAACTTTCCCAACCCACCTACTAACTCTAATCCTAAACCCTAAACCCTAAACCCTAAAAACCTCCTAAACCTCCCTAAACCCTAAAGCTAAACACTAAACCTTAAATCCTAAATGCTCAACCGTAAACCCTAAACCTTAATCCCTAGCCCTAAGCCCTCAACCCTAAATCCTAAACCCAAAGCCTAAACCTAAAGTAATTAAATAAATAAACAAAAAATAAACCTAAATCCTAAGAATGGGCAAAACCTTGATGGCAAGAACATCACTATCAATCAGGCTCAATCTAGATCTAGCGGTGGAGGCGAAGGCGGAGGTGGCGATTATGACAGAGGTGGTGGGGGATATGGAGGCATGGATGGTTATGGATATGGTGGTCAGAGCAGCAGTAGTTATGGAGGTGGGAGGAATGACAGAGTTTACAGTAGTGGTGGTGGCGGAGGGAGAGATCATGGATTTTATGGTGGATCCCGCTACTCGAGAGGTGAGGGTGGTTCTGATGGGAACTAGAGAAACTGAAGAATAACCAATCCAATCTACTGCTTATGGAATTGTGTCTTATAGTAGAGACAATTCTAGTTATCTAGGGTTTTTTATTTGCTATATGCATTCTCATATTTTATCTATATTTTCACTTATGTCATAGAAAACTTGGTGTGTTATTTGGTTGATGAAATTGAAAAGAAGAGATGTTGAATCTGAATTTTTTTTTTCGAAAAATACTTAAACTCAAAAAAACTTTAAACCCTAAACTAAACCCTAACAAAACTTAAACCCTAAACCCTAAACCCTAAACACTAACCCTAAGCCATAAACCCTAAACTGTAAAACCCTAAACCATAAACCATAAACTCTAAACCATAAAACCTAAATAAATAAAATAAAAAAAACTAACCCCCTAAACTAAACTACCACCCAAAACCCAACCCTAAAACCCTAAACCATAAACCCTAAACCACTAAAACCCTAAATCCTAATAAACCCTAAACTTAACCTTAAACCCTAAATCCTAAACCTTAAACCACCTTAAATCTTAACCAAACCCAAACCTAAACCCTACCCAACTAACCTAAACCAAAAAACCTAAAAAACCTAAACTAAATAAAACCTAACAATAAAATAAATAAATGAAAATGTAAACCTAAATAAAATAATAAAATAAAATAAAACTTATACTAAAAACCTAAACCTTAAAATAAAATAAAATAAAATAATAAATAAAAATTAAATGATCCAAAGGGCAAAGAAAATGGCTTCCAAACTTTCTATTCAAAAAAGAAAAAAAAATTTAAACATTTTTCTTCAAATTTCCAGGAAACACTAGAACTGCTGCACCCTCCCTCTTCTCTCAAGTAACTTTTGCTCCAGCCCCTTTCTTTTCTTTATGTTTAATTTTTTTTTGAATGTTACAGATTGGAACCTCTCTAATCATAAGTATTAGAAATTTTTGTTATATTCATAATATTTCTTTACATATTATTTTTGAGCCACTTATTCATGCTAATAAAATTAACCATGTTGCTAGAATGATCAATTTCAATAAATTTTTATCTAATGTTAGTGATAAGATTTGTTATTTTTTGAAATAACTTTGTAAGAATTTCTATTCTTGGTGATTTTTATCAAGTAGTCAATGCTCAAATCTCTTGCGGTGATTATTATGTTTTGGGCTCTTTTATATACGTATCTTGTAATAGATCTAATAGAAATCTTCTTTGGGATAACTTGACTAATTTTGCCACCTCTATCATTAAACCTTGGTTTGTTGGTTGTGATTTCAACACTATTTTGTTCTCTTCTAAATGAAGTGGTGGTTTCTCTCATAATATTCATTCCATGGAAGAATTTATCAATATGATCTTTAATTCTAATTTGATTAATATTGGTTTTAAGTGTTCTAATTATACTTGGAAAAACTCTAAACTTTGGCAAAGGTTGGACCAAATTCTATTTAATACTCATTGGATTACTCAATGACCTATTACTTCTATTAATCATTTACGCAAAACCTTGTCTGATCATGGTCCTCTTTTAGTTTTTATTAAAGATAATTCTAATAGATTAAAAGTTTCTCTCCTTTTAGATTTCAGAACATGTGGATTTATCATATTGAGTTTTTTAATGTTGTGGCTAATAATTGGAAAGCTCCTTTACATCCTGATAATTCTATTATGGGGATGAAAATACTTTGGTTTAAGCTTAAAATACTTAAAAAAACTCTGGGTTGGTGGAACAAGCATTATTTTAAAAAGCTTTTAACTAATATCAAAGATATGGAAAAAATTGGTTTTTGATCTTGAAGTCTCTATTATGCCTGATACTTCTAAGATTAAGGACTTGACTAAGGTGAAAGATAAGATTATTAATTTTTAAAATATGAAAGAGACTTATTGACGCCAAAAAGTTGCTAGTAAACACATTATAGATGGTGCATGAAAACTAGCTATTTCCATGCTTTAGTTAATAAAATGAGAGCCTTAAATAATATTCAAAAAATTAAAGATGACAACGGTGAATGGATTACAGACAATAATGATATTAACAATTCAGTCATTAATTACTTTATGAAGCTATTTCTAAATCACACTTAATTACTTCTATTATTACCAGTGATGATAATAATTTTCTTACTATTATGCCTAATGAAGAAGAAATTTTTAAAGTTCTTAATAGCATGAACATAGATTCTATTGATGGTCCGGAGGGTTTCACTACCCAATTTTTCTAAAAATGTTGGTTTATTATTAAAAATGATCTGATTGAGGCTATGGTTAATTTTTTTAATGAAAATCTTTTTCCTAGATATTTCTCTAGCTCTTCTAATGCTCTCATACCTAAGAAAGATAACCCAGACTATTGCAGTGATTTTAGACTTATTAGTCTTTACGCCTTCTTCAATAAGCTAATTTCCAATGTTCTTGCCAACAAGCTTAGTCTTTTACTTCATAAGATTATCTCTCTCAACCAAACTAGTTTTGGTAGAGGTAGATCTATATTTAATAACATTTTACTTGCCCAAGAATTATTTCATGATTTAGATGTAAAGACTAGAGGTGGAAACATTCTTTTCAAATTAGATATTACCAAAGCTTTTGATAATATCTCTAGGATTTCCTTTTCCATATTCTTAATTTATTTGGGTTTTCTACTAAATTTATTTTTCTTATTAAAAATTATATTAGTAATGTATGGTTCTTTATTTTTCTTAATGGGGAAGCTTTGGGCTTCTTTCCTTCTTCCCATGGCTTAAGATAAGGGGATCCTTCATTGCTTGCTTTATTTATTATTGATGTTGAGTACATATCTAGGAGTATCAATGAGTTTTTCTTAAATAATCTTAGTATGTACTAAAAAACTTTTGGTGGTCTTCCTTTTTCCCACTTAAGCTTTGCAGATGATTTTATTATTTTTTACAATGCTTATATTCATCATATCAAGAACATCAAGATTTTTTTAAATAAATTTGTTTGAGAAACTGGTCTTTCTATCAATGATAACAAAACTTATTTTATTACTTCTTCAGGTATCTCCAATAATAAAATTAATCAAATTCTGCATATCTCTAATTTTTGTCAATGGTTCTATTGCTTCCAAACTTTGGATATGGAATGATGATTTATTTAACACTAACTATTTTCATGGCTCTCTTTCATTATATAAACTTCTTGAAGTTTGTTTCCATAAAATTGTGTAAGGTCATATCAAAGTTTTAATTACTATTGCCCATATTTGGTTCATTTGGATGGATAGAAATGATGCTAAATATCATTGGTATCCCTATGAACCATAAAAGGATTCTTACTAGAACTAAAAAAATTCATACTTTGTTAAATGCATATTTAATTAGCAATCTTCACTTTAGAGGTTATAAATTTGTAGCTAAAAAATCGGGTATCACTTTGCATGATGATCCTTCCTACAAGAGTATTAGGATGATACATTGGATTAAGCCTAAAAAATATTTCTTAAGATCAATACTGATGGTTCTGTTTCCCCAAACAAATATGGTTGTGGTGGAATTCTTAAGGATTTTAAAAGTACTATCATTTGTGCTTTTGCCTACCCCCTCAAAGCTTATTCTGTTATTTATATTGAGCTCATTGTTGTTAACAAAGCTATTGATATTTGTTTAAGCAAAGGCCTCTTTAATATTTGGATTGAAGTTGATGCTTTTCTTTTGCTTTATATTCTCAATAATAAAAAAAATGGGGAAAGCTGACTTACTTTATCTTCATAATCACATTAAAAAGCTTCTTTCTCAAGTTTGCTACAAAATTTTCCC
>JAKCPB010001967.1:0-50595 GCA_021442155.1 Cymbidium sinense | reverse complement strand
AAATAGTAAATAAAATAAACTAAATTTAATAAACCCACAAATCTAAACTAAAACCTAAACTAAACTAAAATAAACAAAAACTAAACTAAACTAAACCTAAATAAACCTAAAGCAATAAAACTAAACTAAAATAAAATAAACTAAGCTTAATAAACAAATAAAACTAAACTAAAATAAAATAAAATAAATAAACTAAAATATAAACTAAAAATAAACTAAATAACTTAAGTAAATAAAAAAAACTAAATAAATAAATCTAAAAAAAATAAACTAAATAAATAAACTAAACTAAATTAAACTAAACTAAAATAAAATAAACCTAACATAAACCTAAACATAAATTAAATAAACCTAAACCTATAAATAAAATAAAACTAAACCTAAACTAAATCTACCTAAATTAAATACATAAACATTAAAAAAAAAATAAAATAAAAAAAATAAACCTAAACTAAACTAAAACTAAAATAAAAAACCTAAACTAAAATAAAATAAACTTAAACTAAACAAACCTAAAACCACAAATAAAAATAAACCTAAACCTAAAACCTAAATAAATCTAATAAACCCACAAAATAAAATAAACCTAAAGCTAAACTAAATAAAATAAAATAAATAAATAAATAAAACATAAACCTAACTAAACTAAAATAAACTAATTATAAATTAAACTATATAAAACCTAAACTAAAAATAAATCTAAGCTAAATAAGCTAAACCTAAACTAAAACTAAATAAATAAATAAAAGAAACCTAAAATAAACTAAACAAACACTAAATAAATAAAATAAAACAAATTAAATAAATAAACTAAATAAAACCTAAACTAAATAAAAACCAAACCTAAACCTAAACTAAACAAAATAAAATAAAATAAAATAAAACTAAACTAAATAAACCTAAGCTAAACTAAATAAAATAAACTAATAAACTAAAATAAATAAATAAAATAAACTAAAATAAACTACTAAAATTAAACTAAATTAACTAAATAAAATAAATCTAAACCTAAACCTACTAAACTAAACTAAAGCTTAAATAAAATAAATAAAATAAACCACCCAAACTAAAATAAAATAAAAAACTAAACTAAAACTAAATTAAATAAACCTAAATAAACCTAAACTAAATATAAAATTAAAATAAAGCTAAACCAAACCAAAACCTAAACCTAAATAAACTAAAACCTAAACCTAGGCCTAAAACTAAACCTAAATAAATAAACTAAACTAAACTAAAATAAACCTATAAATAAATAAACCTAAACCTAAACCTAAAACTAAAATAAACCTAAAAACTAAATAAACCTAAACTAAATAAACCTAAACCTAAAATAAACTAACTGACTAAACTAAACCTAAATGAAACTAAACAAACCTAAACCTAAAATAAGCAAACTAAAAACTAATAAAAACTAAACAAAATAAAAACCTAAATAAACTTAAATAACCTAAACCTGAACCTAAATAAATAAACTAAAATAAATAAACTAAACTAAATACTAAAATAAAATAAACTTAAACCTAAACCTAAAAACTAAATAAACCTAAACTAAATAAACCTAATAAACTAAAATAAACTAAACTAAATAAAGCTAAACTAAACTAAAGAAACCACAAACCTAAAGCTAAATATAAAACTAAACTAAACTAAAATAAACCTAAATTAATCCCAAACCTAAAATAAAAATAAATAAATAAACTAAACTAAAATAAATAAACCTAAATTAAACTAAACCTAAAATTAAAAACTAAACTAAAACTAAACTAAATAAAAAAACTAGCTAAACTAAATAAACTAAAATAAACTAAACTAAACTAAATATAAAACCTAAACCTAAACCTAAGCCAAAACCAAAACCTAAACTGAACTAAATAAATAAATAAAATAAAACCAAAACCTAAACTAAATAAAATAGACCTAAACTAAACTAAAAATAAATAAACTAATCTAAAATAAACTATAAAGCTAAACAAAAAATAAACCTAAACTAAACAAAAAAATAAACCTAAAAAAAATAAACCTAAACCTAAACTAAACTAAAATAAAACCTAAAACTAAACTAAAACTAAACTAAAAATAAAATAAATAAACTTAAACTAAAATAAATTTAAACCTAAACCTTAATAAATTAAATTAAAATAAATAAAACCTAAAAATAAATTAAACTAAAAGTAAACTAAATAAACCTAAACTTAAAATGAACTTAATAAACTAAATAAAAACAAACCTAAACCTAAACTAAATAAAAATAAACCTAACCCTAAACCTAAACTAAAAAATAAATTAAACTAAACTAAACTAAATTAAACTAAATACACTAAGTAAACCTAAATTAAACTAAAATAAACTAAATAAAATGAACTAAATAAAATAAACTGAACTTAAATAAATAAACTTAAAATATAAACTTGAACTAAAATAAAATAAATTAAACTAAATAAACTTAAATAAACTTAAACTAAACCTAAATTAAACCTAAACCTAAAACTCTCTAAACTCTAAACCTTCTAAACTAAATAAACTAAAATAAACCCAAACCTAAACCTAAACCTAAACTTAAACCTAAAATAAACCTGAGACTAATCCTGCTGCCTACTAAATAAATAAAATAAACTAAACTAAATAAACCTAAACCTAAACTTAAACTAAATAAAATAAACCTATGCAGACCTAAACTAAAATAAAATAAATAAATAATCCTTAACCTAAACTAGAAAACCTAAATACCTAAATAAATAACCTAAACTAAATAAAATTAAATAAATAAACTAAACTAAACTAAATAAACCTAAAAACCAAAAATAAACCTAAAACCTAAACCTAACCTAAACTAACTAAATAAACTAAATAAAATAAACTAAATAAATAAACCTAAAATAAACCTAAAAAAATTAAATAAACTAAATGTGAATAAATAAACCTAAAAAATTTAAACATAAACCTAAACTAAAAATAAATAAATAATAACTAAATAAACTAAAAATAAAATAAAGTTAAACCTAAACCTAAATAAACTAAACCTAAAATAAAGCTAAATTAACTAAACTAAAATAAACCTAAATAAACTAAAATAAAATAAACCTAAAAACTAAAATAAAATAAAATAAATAAACTAAACCTAAACATAAACCAACTAAATAAACTAAATAAATAAAAACTTAACCTAAACTAAACTAAAACTAAAACCTAAATAAAATAAACAAAAAATAAACAAACCTAAACTAAACCTAAACTAAAATAAATAAAACCTAAACTAAATAAATAAACCTAAACTTAAACCTAAACTAAATAAACTAAAACCTAAACTATATAAATAAACTTAAACAAACCTAAACCTAAACCTAAAAAATAAGCTAAATAAAATAAATAAATAAAATAAACCTAAACCTAAAGTAAACTAAATAATATACTAAACTAAATAAACTAAATAAAAAATAAACCTAAAATAAACCTAAACCCTAAACAAAACTAAACTTAAACCCTAAACCTAAACTAAATAAACCTAAATAAAACCTAAACCTAAACTTAAACTAAACAAATGGATAAATAAACAAAACTAAATAAAAATAAACCTAATCCTAAACTAAATAAAGCTAAACTAAACATAAATAAATAAGCTAATAAAAAAAATAAACTAAATAAACTAAACTAAATAAATAAAATTAAATAATAAAACCTAAACTAAACCTAAACCTAAAAAAATAAAATAAACTAAACCCTAAATAAATAGAAAAAACTAAATAAATAAATAAATTAAGTAAACCTAAAAACTAAATAAACCTAAACTAAACTAAATAAATAAAAATAAAATTAAACTAAAACCTAAACTAAAATAAAAATAAACCTAAACTAAATAAAAGTTAAACCTACATAAATAAAATAAACTAAACTAAATAAATAAACCTAAATAAAATAAAATAAACTAAAACTAAAATAAACCTAAACCTAAACCTAAACTAAAAAAATAAACTAAACTAAACCTAAATAAAAAAAACTTAAAAATAAAATAAATCTAAACTAAATAAAATAAACTAAATAAACTAATAATAATAACAACAATAAGAACAAGAAGCCTTTATCCACTAGTGGGTTAGCTACATGAATCCTTCATCTCCATTGTGTCTATTATGTGTCAAATTCTCATTCAATTCAAGTATACTAAGGTCATTTTTTATACATCTTAACCAAGTATTTTTGGTCTACCTCTACCTTTCTTAACATAAGGAAAATCTAATGCATCTACTCTCCCAATGGGTCATGGACGCACTTTATGTGGCCAAACCATCTAAGGCGATCTCTCTCTAATCTTATCGCCCTTTGGAGCTACTCCAACTTTTTCCTAAACATACTCATTTCATTTTATCTCTAAGTAAAGCCACTCATCCACACGAGCATCTTCAGTAACACTTAACTTAGTCTTATGCTTCTCTTTTATTGGCCAACATTATGCACCATAAGTCATTGCAGGTCTTACCACCATCTTATAAAATTTTCCCTTTAAGTTTAAGTGGAACTTTTTTATCACAATAAGCGGATGCATTCCTCCACTTCAACCATCCAACATGAATTCTACTAATAACATCTCCATATTTCACCATCATTTTGAACAATAGAGCCTCAATATCTCAATCTCACTCTTATTAATGACTTGTTCACTAATGTCACAACACTAGAACTTCTACATCTAAAATTACACTCCATATATTCAGTTTTTGATCTACTTAAATGAAAACCTTTAGACTCTAATGTTGACCTCCATAATTCAAGTTTATCTTGGACTCCCTCTCTAGTCTTATAAACAAGAAGAATGTTATCAGCATAAAGCATACACCAAGGTACATCTCCTTGTAGATGCCCAGTAAAATCATCCATAACTAAAGCAAACAGATAAGGGCTTAAAAGTCCTTGATGTAATCCAAGAAATAGGAAAATATTTTGTCAATCCTCCTTGTGTTTGGACACAAGTAATAGCTCTAGTATACATATCCTTAATGACTTGAATATAACATATTAACTCCTTTTCTATTCTAGAACTCTCCAAAGAACATCTCTTGAAACTTTATTATAAGCTTTCTCTAAATCAATAAATATCATATGTAGATCCTCCTTACTTTCTCTATACTTCTCCATCAAACCTCTTAACAAATGTATAGCATCCACAATAGATCTACATGAAACCAAACTGATTGTGAGAAACTTTTGTATCACATTGTAACCTATGCTCAATTACTCTCTCCCATAATTTTAATGTATGACACATTAATTTAATTCCTCTATAATTTGCACACTCTTGTGCATCACCTTAACTCTTTCTCCACTCATCTAGCATCTTTTAGTCTTTAAAAAAATATTAAAAATTTGTAAGCCAGAAATTCCTTGATCTCTAAACATTTACACACATTGGAATATCATCAGTCCTACTGTTTTCCACATTTCATTTTCTTTAAAGCTTCTCTAACTTTAGATTTACTAATACGATGATTAAAATAAAATTCTCTATTTTTGTTTAGGGTATTAAGGTTGCTAAAATCAATCATACTTTCAGATCCTTCATTGAAAAGTTTATCAAAATACCTCATCCACCTATTTTCAATATCCTTTTCTAAGAAATGCACTTTATTATTTTCATCATTAATGCACCTCACTTGAACTAGGTCTTTACTTCTCCTCTCTTTGGTTGGCTAACTTATACATATATCTTTCACCTTCTTTGGTATCTAATCTATTGTATAAATCACTAAAAGTTAAATATTTTGCATCAAATAAACTAAATAAACCTAAATAAATAAAATAAAATAAAATAAACTAAATAAATAAAAATAAAATAAAAATAATAAGAACCTAAAACTAAACCTAAAATATAAACCTAAACCTACTAAACTAAAAATAAAAATCAAAATAAACTAAAAGAAATAAAATCATAAACTAAAATAAAATAAAATTACATAAAAAATAAATTTAAAAAAATTAAACCTAAACAAATAAACTAATAAAAAATAAACTAAATAAATAAATAAAAATAAACCTAAAGTAGACCTAAACTAAATAAACCTAAACCTAAACCTAAACCCTAAACCCAAAATAAAATAAAACTAAATAAACTAAACTAAATAAAACCTAAACCTAAACCTAAATAAACTAAATAAATAAACCCAAACCTAAACATAAATAAATAAATAAACTAAATAAACTAAACCTAAACTAAACTAAATAAACTAAAAACTAAATAATTAAATAAATTTAAACCTAAACCTAAACCTAAACTAAATAGAACTAAAAACTAAATAAATCAAAAAAAAAAATAAACTAAATCTAAAATAAATAAACCTAAACCTAAACAAAATAAACCTAAATAAATAAACTAAATAAACCAAACTAATAAAATGGAAATATAAACTAAAATAAAAATAAATAAATGTAAACCTAAAAATAAAAAACCTAAATAAACATAAACCTAAACCTAAACTAAAATAAACTAAAAACCTAAACCTAAACCAAAATAAACTAAACTAAAATAAAATAAACCTAAACTAAATAAAAATAAAATAAACCTAAAATAAAACTAAATAAAATAAATTAAATAAAACCTAAACCTAAACCTAAACCTAAATAAAAATAAAACCTAAACTAATAAACTAAATAAAAATAAATTAAAATAAATAAAACTAAATAAAACTAAACCTAAATAAAATTGAAACAAACCTAAATAAAACCTAAACCTAAACCTAAACTAAACTAAATAAACATAAAATAAACTAAACCTAAACTAAATAAACTAAAAACTTAGTAAAATAAACTAAACTAAACTAAAAAAAAAAACTAAAATAAATAAACTAAATAAAATTTAAATGAAACCTAAAAAATAAACTAAACCTAAAACCAAACTAAAATAAATAATAAAATAAACCAAAATAAAATAAAATAAACTAAAACTAAACTAAAAAATAAACTAAAAAATAAATAAAAACTAAACTAAAATAAAACCTAAATTAAATAAAAAATAAATAAAACTAAAAATAAAGTAAAAATAAACCTAGACTAAATAAAATAAAATAAATTATAAAACTAATTTTAAAAAATTAAAAAAACCCTAAACCACAACCACAAAATACAAACCTAAACTAAACCTAAGAAATACTAAATAAACCACAAACCCTAGCCATGAGCCATAAACACCTAAACCCTAAATCATAGCCCTGAGCCCTAGGCCTAACCACAGCCCAAAACCCTAAAGACCCTAAACTAAATAAAAATGAAAAAAACCACAAAACTGATCTAAAACCACTGAGCCACAAATACTGAACCCTAAAGAAACTTAAACTAAAACTTAAACCTAAACTATAAACTAAACTAAACTAAAAAAAATAAAATAAAACCTAAACAAAATAAAATAAATAAAATAAAATAAATAAAAGATAAAATAAAATAAAATGCTAATGAAATATACTAAATAAATCTAAACCTGAAAACTAAATTAAACTATAAACTAAACTAAACTAAACTAAACTTAAACTAAATAAAATAAATAAAGATGAATCTAGGCTGATTTTTTTAAAACCTAAACCCTAAACCCTAAACCATAAAGCCTAAATAAAACCTAGGCCTAAAACCCTAAACCCCAAAACCTGACCCTAGGCCTTAAACCTAAACCCCAAAGGCACAAAACGAGCCAAAACTTAAACCCAAAAAAAAATTTAAAATAAATAAAAAAAAAATAAACTAAACCTATAAAATAAAACCTAAAACCTAAACTCAAAATAAATAAAATAAAAAAAAATAAAACTAAAAAAAAGTAAATAAAACCTAAAAATAAACTAAAAAAATAAACCTAAAATAAAATCCTAAATAAAATAAAACCCAAATGTAAAATAAAGTAAAATAAACCTAAAATAAAATAAAATAAAATAAAATTGATTAAAACCTAAACTAAAAAAAAAAATAAAACCTAAAAATAAATAAATAATAAAACCTAACCCTAAACTAAAAAAACCTAAACCAAAAAAAATAAATAAAATAAAATAAACTAAAATAAAATAAATAAAACCTAAACTAAACCTAAAATAAACTAAGCTTAAACCCAAATAAAAAATAAATAAACTAAAAATAAACCTAAAGCTAAACTAAAATAGAAATAAACCTAAAATAAAAACCTAAAACCTAAACCTAAACCTAACTAAAAAAATTAAACTAAAATAAAAAAACCTAAACTAAAATAAATAAACCTAAAATAAATAAACTAAACTAAATAAAAATAAAAAAGAAACCTAAATAAAAATAAAAAATAAAATAAGCTAAGATAAATAAAAAATAAAATAAATAAACTAAATAAACTTAAACTAGCGTTTTAATTTAAAAATCCCAAACCCTATTATTAAACCCTAAACCCACCTAAACTACCCTACCCTCACTACTAACCCAAACCTGACCTGACCACTGAACCTACAAACACTACCCAAACTGACCCAGGCCCTAAACCCTAAGCCCAGGCCCTAAACCAGGCCCACCCTGAGCCAAACCACAAACCCTAAACCCTAAACTAACCACTGAGCTAAAAACCAAACTAAAGTTAAACCCCAGACCACAACCCTCAACTCACAAAACCTAAAGCTAAACCCAGACTAAATAAATAAAAATAAAATAAATAAAAAAAACTTAGCCTAAATAAATTAAATAAAATAAAAATAAAATCTAAACCTAAAACTAATTAAAATAAAATAAAATGATAAAACTTAACAAAATAAAATAAATAAAACTAAATTAAAATAAGATAAACTAAAACTAAACAAACAAATAAAATTAAACTTAAAATAAAAATAAAATAAACCTAATGTAAAATAAAATAAAAACTTAAACCTAAAAAATAATAATAAAATAATAAATAAAAAAAATCTAAACCATAAATAAAATAAAAAATAAAGCAAAAGAAAGAAAACCTAAACCTAAACCTAAACCATAAACAAAATAAAAAAATAAACTAAAAATAAACCTAAACCTAAACTAAAATATAAAACCTTAAAATAAAACTAAAATAAAAACTAAAACCTAAACTAAATCCTAAAATAAAAATAAAAATAAACCTATAAAATAAAATAAAAAATAAAATAAAACTAAAATAAAGATAAACTAAACCTAAACCTAAAAAATAAAATAAAATAAAATCCTAAACTAAAATAAATAAAACTAAAAATAAATTAACTAACTAAATAAAAATAAAATAAACCTAAATAAAAAATAAATAAAATAAACTAAACCTACTGGTTTTAATTTTAAAAAAAACAAAACCCTAAACCCTAAACCCTAAACCCAAATCCCAAACCTAAACCAAACCCCAACTCCATAAATAAAATAAAACCCCCAGAACTTAAACCTTAAACCCTAAACCCTCACCTAACCCTAACCCTAAACCAAACAACCCAAACTGGACTTTAAAACCCCAACCCTAGGCTACACTAAACCTAACTGAAACATAAAAAACCAAACTATAAAACTAAACCAAACCTACTAAATAAACCCAATAATAAACCTAATAAACTAAATAAAACTAATAAATAAAATAATAAAAATACTAAATAAAATATAAACTAAACTATAAATAAATAAATATAAAATAAATATAAAAAAATAAAAATAAAAATAATAAAATAAATAAACCTACTTACTAAAATAAAATAAACTAAATAAAAAAAATAAACTAAATAAATAAACTAAATAAAATAAAAATAAAAATAAACCTAAATAAACTAAATAAAACCTAAACTAATAAAACCTAAACTTAAAAAAAAATAAAATAAAATAAAAAACTCACTAAAAATAAACTAAAAAATAAAAAATAAAACCTAAAATAAATAAAAATAAAAAATAAACTAAAATATAAAATAAAAAATAAACTAAACCTAAAAATAAATAATAAAACCTAAACTAAAATAAAATAAAATAAAACTAAACTAAAAAAAACATAAAACTAAACTTAAAAAAAATAAACTATATAAAAAAAACCTAAACTAAAATAAAATAAAACCTAAATTAATAATAAATAAATAAAACAAAAAAAAAATAAAATAAAATATAAAAAACTAAATAAAATAATAGCCTAAAATAGTTTACTAATTAAAAACCTAAAATAAAATAAATAAACTCTAAAACTTAAAACATAAACCTAAATAACTAATAAACTCTAAAAAAAACTAAAATTAAACTAAATAAACTAAACTGACTAACCCTAACTTATAGCTAAACCTAAAGCATAAACTCTAATACCTAAACCCAAATAAAACCCACAAACCCAACCCACAAACTAAACCCCAAAAACCCAACCCCAAATTCTAAACCCTAAACCAACTCCAAACCCTAAACACTAACCCCAAACCCTAAACTAACCTAAACCCTAAGAATGGGAAGAACCTTACTTAAAGAGAATCATCATTAACTAGGCTCAATCTAGATCTAGTAGTGGAGGTGAAGGCGGATTAGTGGTGGTGGGGATGGAGGTCTGGTGATTATGGAGGTGGTGGGCCGATGGTGGTTATGGAGGTGAGAGGCGGCGAGGTTACAGCCATGGAGGTGGTGGAGGGAGATATCATGGATATGATGGTGGATCCCACTTCGAGAGGCCATGGTGGTTATGGGAACTAGAGAAATCGATCCATCTACTTATGGAATTGTGTCTTTACAATAGAGATAAATCTAGTTATACAAGGTTTTTAATTTGCTCTATGCATGCTCATTTTTTATCTATATCGTCGCTTGTGTCTTAGAGAACTTGGTGTGTTACTTGGTTGATGAAATCAAAAATAAGAAATGTTGAATCTAAATTTGTTCTCTGTTAAAAAAAACAAAAACCCTAAACTAAAACTAAACAGACCTTAAACCAAACCTAAACCTAAACCTAAAATAAAAAAACCTTAATGCTAAATGCTAAACATTAAAACTAACCCTAAACCTATCTGCAACCCTAAACCCTAAAACCCTAAACCCTAATAAGAAACTAATAAAACACAAAACTAAACTAACTAAAACTAAAGCTAATAAATAATAAACTAAAACTAATAAATAATAAAATAGAACTAATAAATTAATAATAAACAAAAACAAATAATAAACTAAAATAAAAATTAACCAAATTAACTAAACTAAACTAACTAAATAATAACTAAAAAACTAATAAATTAATAATAATAAAACTAATGAAACTAATAAAACTAACTAAACTAAACAATAAAAATAACTAACTAATAAATAACTAACTAATGAACTAAACTAAACTAACTAATAAAATAACTAATATTAAACTAAACTAATAACTAAACTAATAATTAAAACTAAAACTAAAACTATTAAACTAAAGACAAATAACAATAAAAATAACTAATAAACTAATAATAAACTAACTAATAAATAAAACTAATAAAAACTAAACTAATAATAAACTAACTAAACAATAATAAACTAACTAAAATAATAATAATTAAAACTAATAATAAAAACTAAAATAACTAATAACTAAAACTAAAATAATAATAATAAAACATTAAACTAATAATAATAATAATAAATTAAAATAAACTAAACACTAAACCCACAAAACTAAATTAATTAAAACTAATAATAACAAACTAAACTAAACTAAAATTACAAATAACTTAACTAATTAATAAAATAACTAAATAATACAAAACTAATAAACTAAAATAAAATTAAATAAACTAATAAACTAACTAATACTAATAAAATAATAAAACTAAAACCAAATAATAATTAATAAAAAAAACTAAAACTATAATAAACTAAATAAAAATAATTATAAATAACTAATAATTGATAAACTAATAAATAATAAAAAAAATAACTAAAACTTAACTAATTAATAAATAAACAAACCCTAATAAATAATAAACACTAAAACTAAACTAATAAACTAATAATAATAAATAATGAATAACTAAATAACCAAATAAAACTAAACCTTAAACTAAACTAATAACCATAAAACTAATAATAAAATAAACATAATAATAACTAAACCTAATAATAACTAATAAACTAATATTAACAAATGATAACCCAACTAAAAGTAATAATAACTATCTATAATAAAAATAATAAAACTAATAACTAAATAAAACTAATTAAATAACTAAACTAATAAACTTAATAAATAAACTAATAATAATAATAAAAATAATAATAACTAAAACTAATAAAAACTAATAAAACTAACTAAACTAATAACTAATAATAATAAATCTAATAATACTAATAAAATAACTAAATAATAACTAAACCCCAACTAAAATAAATAAACTAAATAATAATAATAAACTAATAATAATAAACTAAAATAATAATAAACTAAGGAAAAATAAACTAAAATATAATGATAACCAACTATCTAACTAATAATAAAAAAATAACTAATAATAACTACTAAATAACTAAACCATAAACTAAACTATAAAATAATAATAAACTAATAAACCTAAACTAATAAAACTAATAAAACTAATAAACTAAAAATAAACTACTAAATAAAATAATAAAACTAAACCTAACTAAAACTAACTAAAACCCAAATAATAATAAAACCATAAACTAATAATAATAACTAACTAACTAATAATAATAATAAAATAACTAAAACAAACTAACCCAAATAAACTAACTAACTAAATAAACTAATAAACAAAACCTCAAAACTAACCTAAAATAATAATAACTAAAACTAGACTAATAAAACTAAACTAATAACCTTACTAAAACTAAACTAACTAAATGAAACATAAACTAATAATAAAATAATAATAACTTAAAACTAATAAAACATAATATTAACTAATAAAAACTAAACCTATAACCAACACCCTAAAACTAGACTAAACCTTATTATTGGGCAATTTGGATCCCTCGCATTCTTGGTGAGTTTTTGAGTGCTTTCTCTCTTGGATTCCCTATAGATTGTCGGCCTTGGGCTGATCTCGACCTATTCTTGTCACGGTGTCGTGACTCATAGCGTCAGCTTCTTCAAATCCATGGGGTAAATCCCATGTGCCGATGGATCCCACTAGGGCATCAAATTTTTGCATAATCCTCTAAATTACTTTTGTTATTAAATCTTTCAAAGAGGCTTTAGCTGGTAAGAATTCCTCCACCAATCCTCCTTTGAATTTGCTTTATACAACTTTTAAAGATACTCTGGAAATTATGATTTTAGATGAGGATATTGAAAGATTAGCTAAGCCTTTTGCTTTTACTTTGATTGGAAAGTTTTAATTTAAATGACCAAAGTTGGAAGATATTCTTTCTTTTTTCATAGCTTAAATTTATCTGGTTCTTTTTCTATTGGACTGATTGATGCAAGGCATGTTCTAATTAAACTTTCTAATGACCTTGATTATGGAAGAATTTATTTCTAGGAGTTCTTACTATGTTATTAATTATCAAATGCATATTTGAAGTGGATGCCTATGTTTGATGTTAATGAAGAGTCTCCTATTGTTCCCATTTGGATTTCTTTTCCTAACTTATGGAATCATCTATTTAATCATCATATTATTTATGCTATTAGGATAATTTTTGGTTGGCCTTTGCAAGTTGATCAAGCAACAGCTGCTTCTTCTAGACTGTATGTTGCTAGAATTCTTGTAGAGATTGATATTACTAAAACATATCTGAAAGAAATTTGGTTGGGTTTAAAGAAATGTGATTATTTTTAGAAAGTTGTATTTGAGAACTTTCCCATTTCTATAATCATTGTAAGATTCATGGGCATGAAATTTCTGAATGCTTTATTGCTCATCCCTCTCTTAGGAAGAAAATCACCAGTAAGAATTTAATTGTTGAAAAAATTGATGATTCTCTCAAGTTGGATAAAGGAAAATCTACTTTTCAAATTTTTGATGTTTTGCAAAACTAGATTTCTGAATCTTCTAAAAATGTTTTATCTATTAATGATTTGTCTAATGTAGAAGGTAATTTTGATGTTTTTGAAAATGTTTTAACTAATAATCATGCTCTAAGTGTTTCTTTTGAGGATTCTATTAAAGGGAAGACTTTGAGGCTATGATTAATGATTCTAATGGTTTGGATGTTGTGCATAAGTCCTTTCATGATGATGGTTCGAATATTGTTGATGCTAACACCATTTATTCCAATCAGTTGGATGTGTTTCTGTTTCTCCTATGTCTACTTTATATCATGGGAAAGAGACTATTGCTTTGCCTTCTTTGATTGAGAATGGTGGGGAAAAGAATGTTCTTATTTATGATATTTTAACTTCTGGTCCTGACAATCTTGATAATATTGGTGATCCTTCTTTTAAAAAATAAGATTTAGATACTTGTGCAATTCTCTTCTTGTGAATAGTTCTATTTTGGTTCAAAATGATGGTTTTTCTATGGCTGATAATTATGTTCAGAATTTTGGTAATATACTATGTGTTTTTATGGGATTTGAATCTTATCTTAATCCCTTACATGAAGATTATAATGAAAATCTGGATTCTGGGTCTCTTGCTTCTTTTATGAATGAAGACAGGGAGGATACTCTTCAGATTTTGTTGGAAGGTGAAAATATTGATAATTGTCTCCTTAATAAAGCTATTTCTGCTCCTTCTTTCACTCCTGATTCTAAAATGCATATTATTTATAATTTTCCTTTGTCTAATGTTGTGGATGATTTTGAATGCTCTTCTTTGAAATTGATAGATTCTGCTGATCCCCATGCCTTTTATAACAATATTGATTTATTTTTTGGATGGAGATTTCTTGGAGAAAGGGCATGGTTATAAAACTATCTACAAGAAGAAAAAGAAAAAGTGTTAGATTTATGCCCCTCTAACTTCGAGGGTTACTCATTCCAAAGCTTCATGGAAATAATCTCCTATCTTTAGGAGGTTTTTTCTTTTGGTTGGTTTTTTCATTATTGGTTGAGCTTTTGCTGTGTGTTTTCTTGGTAGCTGGAGTATTGGCTTCTTGACTAATTTTCCTCTTTTTGGGTTGGTGCTTCTCACTTTTGATTTACTAGGTTTTTATTTTGGTGCCCTTTGGCTGGTTGGTTTTGTGTCGGTGGCTTTGTTTATGCTGGCTTGCTTTTCTTTGGTTTCTACTTTTTCTCTCTTTGTTGGTGGTAGGTTGGGCTTTTTGTCCTTGACGTGTGGTTTTCCCATTGGTTGGCTATTTCTCTACCTATTTATTTTAGCTTTTGCTGGCCTGTTGACCTCACTTTTGGAGTGAGCTCTCAACTTCTCCATCTTAGACATAAGACTCCTCTAAACACTAAGAGTTCCTTAGTCTTGAGACACTTCTAGTGATTAGGTGAACACTTAACCTAACCTAGAGACTTAGAAGAGTTAGCCATAAGAATAGGTTATGCCTTAGAGGTTTAGGAGGACCTGCTTACCCTATAGCTTGAACCCAATCCTTGATTCTTTCTTTCAAACCAAACCTCAAATTCAAATCCAAATTCAAATCCAAATTCCAAAATCCAAATCATGAATCAATTTCAAATCAAATGATTGAAACCCATGATCAATTCCAAATCCAAAACCTTCCTAAGCCTTATGAATCACATCCATAAGCTTAGCCAAACCCTTCAAATCAACCCAAATCCAAATGAGTTCATTATAAATCACCTATTCCATCATTTGTATTCACAATTATAAATGAAATTGGCATCCAAGTCATTCAAATCAAATGAATATAAATCAAACCAAATCAAAACCCCTTTTTCAAACTTTTTGACCTATCTTAGCCAAATTCACAATAAAATCACTCCTAATTTACATAATTCTCTCATAGATCCTTTATATTCTCATTTACATTCAAAATATAAATGAAATATAAATTCAAATGGCCAAAATCAAATCAATATAAATTCAAAACTCAAATCCAAACCCAACTTATATCCTTTAAGCAATTTCTTGGATTTAGCCAAATCATTCTCAAATCAATCCAAACCCTTGGATTTTCTCTTCAAACAATCACCCCTTCAACCACATGCCCAAATAAAACATAAACTACAATCACCACAAAATCAAACTAACCCAAGTCAAACCTATGTTCATCCTTTTGACTTGAAATTCAAATGAACCAAAACCCATTTGACTCCAAACCACTTGAAATTGGATTTATATTTCCATCATAAGTCCATATGTGAGTTCAACCAAACTTGAATCAAGTCTTGATTAAGCCATTTGATCCATTTAGGCTCACTTGACCCAAGGTGACCTAAAGGACCTTTTTGAGCCAAATTCTAATCCAACCCAAATTAGATTGAACTAAGCCCATCTAAGCCTCACATTGTGATCAACAATCATCCTAGAATGATCAATCACTCAAATTCAAACCAAGTCAAACCAAGCCTTTGAACTAGTCAACACTTAGCATAAATGAAACCCTAAAACCTACCATATGCCAAATTGATTAAAACCATTGACTCAAACCCATTCATAATCAATGATTGAACATGACCAAGCCATCATTGAGCCAAACCAACCCTAATTGGCCACTTGACCTAAATTGACCCAAATTGACTTAAAAAACCAAAATGGGTCAAATCTTTATCTATGCCAAATTGGTTGCAACCAATGGGTCAAATTCATTCTAAATTGATTGTTGAACTTGACCAAAGCTTCAATTGACCAATTAGACCAACCTAGCCCAATTGATCATGAACCCAACTTGACCTAAAAGGTCAAATCAACTTGAAATCAAACCAAATAAAAATTGATTGAAGCCAAAAGCAATATATTTCATCAAGCAAGCCAAGACCAACCCATGACCTCTGGGTTAAATGGGTCAAATTCTTGACCCATTTGACCCAAATGAACCTAAATGATCCAAAACCAAATCTAAACCAAATTGAACCAAACCAATGACATCCATAGGCTCCAAATGATCATTTGAATTTGACTTAACCCATTGTTTGACCAAATTTGACCAATTGAACAACCTAATTCAATTTGATCCAACTTGACCTAAATGGGTCAAATTGAGCCAAATCAAATCAAATGAATTCCAAATCACTTGAAATTTGGCCCAACCCATTTTCAAGTCATTTCAAATCTGCCCAAATCAAACTCATGGCCAAATGACCATTTTTCCTTTAGGTCAAAGGGTATCCTATGACCAAATTCACTTGAAATTTGGCCATTTCTTTCTCAAGGCCACTTGACATCCTTCTATTGGTCCACATGGGCACCAAGGGAGGTGGTGAACATGACCCAATGAGCTTGGGTCAGCCATGACCCAAGGCCAACCTCCCAATTGCATTTGAATACTTGGAACTCCAAATGCACTCACCTAGCACATGGGCATCCACTCTCCTTCACTCCACTACCCAAAATGACCCATGTGGGGTGTTTTGCAACTCAATCTATGCCTCCAATCCAAGCCATTGATCAAAAATGGTAAAACATCCTCTCACCGTCTGATCCAAGTAGGGGGAGATATACTCCTCCTCATTCTCACTCAAACCAGAAATAATCATTTCCTCAGAGCTAAGGAGATTCAATTGAAGCCTCCTCAAGCTTTTCAATCCATTCCCACACTCCCTTGATTTCCATTTTTGGTTTTACTCAAAGCTGAAATAGGGGAGATCAATCCCAAGCTCAACTCATCTAATTCTTAACCAAAATCAAATTAACCTTGCACACATCATCCTTGGACCTTGATAAAGTCATTTTCCATGCCTCCAAGCCACACAAAGCATTACTTTTATCACCAGAGGAACTTGGTCAACCGAGCCATCTACTTTAAATCAAGACATAATTCCTTCAATAGGGCTTCGTCTCTACTAGACGAAGCTACCTCCTCCATTGGAAGTGCCGGTGAAAGCCTCTGACAAAGTATGCCATTGAAACCGACCTTAGGATAAATTTTGCTTGGTCCTTTATGAAGAAAATTGTTAAGTCATGTGATCTCAATCGTTAGATGTATTGCTTGTTCTTCCCCGAAGGTGTGGGATGAGTTTAAGCTCTATTCAAGCTCGGGTGAGCTCAGATCAAGTGACGATCGATGACATTCATCTCGCCACTCGAAAGACGGTCACACACCGTCCATTCCATGATTGGAAAGAATGGTTGTGATCGGATCACGTTAGATCCCGTGATTATAAGCCTAAATGGCATGATTAATCTTACCCAATCTTAGATTGGATGGCGAGCGAAAGCGTCGTCGCCCGGTGACTCGGTAGATGGATGTGACAACTTAAATAACCAATTCCATCATGTCATGTGGAAAGCGTGCCGCATCAGTGAGCCATGTCAGCCGCCATGTGGCCCAATGGGATTATGGGTGTAATTAGGCTTAATTAATCTAATTTTAATGGTGAAACTTCTAAAATTCATAACTAAATGTAGAAAATCCAAAAAATACAAATAAATACTCATTTAAAGATAATTCAGAGGAGAATAATATAAAATCAAAATCAATTAATTTTGAACAATAATTTTCACTCAATTTGGGTTTTATTGAAAATATAATTAAGCTAATTACAACCTAATTACTCTAGCAATTAATTCCAAATTTTTTGAGATTAGTGGGATGACCTCTACCTCCCATGATTTTCTAGAATTTATTACTTGACTAATTAGGGAATTTCTTGTCTCATTCTTAATCACTCTCTTAATTAATTAAATGATTAATTAACATGTTAAATAGTGATAAATTCATTAATTAAACTTGTTAATCATCATGAAATAGTGAATGGACATAGGAAATGAGATTAGGACCTCTTTTCCAATCTTTCGCCTAAGTTTATTTCATTTGGACAAACACTTCATTAAATAGTTTAATTAATCAAATTCAAAACCAAATCATTCTAGAACTTAATCATTCAATTCTTGGGTAGATTCTTAGGTGTTCAATAACAGAGAATTCCAAAGGAAATTATAATCAAACATGTGTAGTAGGATTATAAAAGTACTTAATCAAACCCTTTAGCTTAATTAATCAATAATTGTGAGCCAATTGCATTATGTCCCTTTATTTCTTAGGTGCATTGATGATTTAATTGACATGTGGTTGCATGTCATATGTTGGCTCATAATTACTTGGTTAACTATGTTAAAGTGGTATGGTAAAAGTAATTAATAGATTTAATTCATACCTTAACCTAATTAAAATATAAAACCAACCTAATTGTCCTAAATTAAACCAAATCAATTCATACATGGGAGGGGAATAGGTTAGGACCAACAAACCCTTTTCATATTTTCTAAATGAAATCAAATTCAAAGATAAAAATCTCTTTAAAGAATTTTTGATTCATTTTTAAATGATCTTATTCTATATGATTGTCCTTAGGAGTTAATTAGGGTGAATGAAGTTATGTACTTACATACTTTTCATTTCTTTCCAATCATGCTAAATATTACTTGCCATATGAAATCATGCATTCATTTCTTTTAAAAATTAATTAAATTAAATGTTTCCTTTTATGTCATATTGCATGTGTTGGCTAAAATTAATAATATGAGTTGCTATTATCACTATTAAGACCAAAAATTATTTTCAAAACCTATAAATCAAAGATTATGAATGAAGTGATACTAGTTATAAATATTTATAGGCTTGCATGTGATTATAGCATAAGATATGTATTATGAAGTTTTCTTTCTTTCTCTTAATATGAATTTACATAGGATTTGCAAGTGTATAGTTCATTTGAAAAGAACACAACACTTGTTTAAATCTATTCCTATGCATTTATATGTTATGACTTAAGATGGATCTTCATATTATACATGTAAATTATACAACCAAACCAAACACAATCTTTTGCATGATTTCTTATCCCATTGGTTCTTTTTGTACATTTACATGTATCTAAGAAAAGTGGTACATCAGTCTGGACATCCCAAGGCTACAAGGCTTTAAGTAGCCCTAAGTAGGTCTTGTACCTTACGCCCCTCGTGTAGAAAATAATAGGGTTGTACTCACTTATAACTTTTATACATGTGAATGTGCATTTAGTTAATGGATGAGAAATTCCTCTTTTCTACATAATAAAGACATGCATCAATGATCCAATTAACACATGGAATATCCAAATTTTAAATCACATCTTTTTGCATTCATCATCAAAGTGTGCTAAGATTTGCATTGCATGTATAGGTATGTTTAGGAATGTTCATATGCATGGTATACATGGTGGAAATAAATGAAGGGGTGTGTGTTACATGATAATAATCCACCCTAATTGATCTTAAGATGCCTTTCATATTAAATAAGATTATTTAAGTAGAACCTAAACTTAAGACCAATTAAAACACATAATAAACCATTCACTAAAGGAAATTCATTAATCAATCTACCTTAGAAATGTTTTAAGGTAGGGATGAAAAAGAGCTCTCTTCTCTTTTCTTCTCTTCATAACATTTAGTCACTAAATGTAGGTTCATTCAAACTAAATCAAATCACCAACTAAAATTGACAAGTCAACTAAATCACTTGAAATGAAACCACCATCTAAATTGAATCTTTCACACTTAGAAAATTCCAATCTTAAAGCCTAGCTAAGAGATGCCACACAAACCTTAAAATGACACACACATTAGACTAGGTCACCATTTCTAGCTTTAGGTTAGGGCGGTGCATGGTTTGATGAATATTTTATTTTGTGATGTATTATTTTAGACTGGTTGTTAGGGTGTATATGCATAGACTGGATGATAGGGTGATCTTAGCCTAATCAAGTCTTCTATAGGGGGTTGTGCTTAAGGGGCACTATAATAAGAATATAAATGCCTTTTACTATGCAGGTCACTTATACCCCTAAGCATAACCCAAATTAGGATAAGTGGACTTGGTTACCCATGTGTGGGGTGCTAAGTCCAACTTATTCATATAACTGCTTGGGTTGTGTGGTATTTTTAGCTAACCTTTGTTTTGTAGGTTTAGTTAGATTTACTTTTCCCATTTTGATGTAAATTTTATAATTAATATTTCAAACAAGTGTTATGGGGATTAAGGTGAACATTGGTTATAAGACTGTCTTATATACCAGGTGATGCCATGGAGCAAACCACATCCCAAGTCAAACCAAAAGAAAGAAAGAAATGGAGCAAATCAAGATGAAGGAATGAAGGACAAGGAGTGAAGAATGGAGGATGAAGAATGAAGACCCCCATAACACTTATCATTTCATAATTGTAATTATTCATTTGTAATCAGGGTTGTATAAGGGTAGAGCTCGGCTACCCACATTTCTTTTTGGGTTGTGCAGTGGAACCTGACCACATCGGCCTCTTATTCTTTTGCACTAATTTTATAAATTGATTGATGTTATGTTTATGATTACAGAATTAAGATGGCATGATTTTCCTAGTTTCTTAATTGTTTGATGGTTGTTGAATGGCCTGGATGTGATTAGGCTCTTAGAGAAAAATAAATTTTCTATCCAATTAGTCAACTCAAAATTAAATTAAATAATTCATAATCTCACTTAAAGCATAAGGCATAAATCAAGATAATAAAAGATTTAGCAACCCCTTAGCTGGATGTTGTATGTCTCATATCATGCATAAATCATATTCTCTCACTCTTGCTAATGGAGGGCTTTCACATTTGCTAAAGAAAATGGCTTGACCTTTGAGAGCCATGGTGGAAACACACCTCCTTCTTTCTGATTTTGGCCCATAACTAATTTTCTCATGCATTAGGCATATAAAATCTCATAGCTCATGTCAAATAAAAATGTCCTAAAATAAAAATAAAATTTGAAAAAATTTGCATTAGATCTAGGTCATTATTCATGCCCTTCATGATCTAGTCCATTAGGGAGTGAGTTTAAGGACTTAGTCTCTTTCTAAAGAAACAACAGCCTAGCCATCTTGCGAAGCATAGGACATGCATACATTTTTTTTTAAATCATAGGAGGAATTAGTTGGCGGCCACCCCCAGGTGGTTGTAAGCCCAACAATCAGGTGGTTTACTCTCTCTTGTGGAGGTAAACCATATACCTATTTTTGCCTTAGATTTATGTCATGCTAAAGGGCCCTTTCCAAAGCTCCCTAGATTTAAGATCCGAGGTTGTTATTTCCCTTTGCAGGCTATAAGCATAAATCCTCACCTCTTTGGCATTTCTATAATCATGTATTGTGGAATTATAAGCCCTAAATTTCTAATAAAAACCCAACTCAAATAGATAATTCTCTTCAACTTCAAAAATATAAAGCCCAACCATAGAATAGTTTGGGATGCTCACTAGGTTTCCTAGTATCATGAGCATTCCTTATTTATCTCATTTGGTTTCAATAAGAACTCTTCCTTTTGATCAATCCCTTGATTTTCCAAAAATAACCAATTAGTTGATAGTCCTATCTTTGAAATCTTTGGAGACAATGATCATTTACCTTAATGAAGAGTATTCCTAAGGAATCTCATTCCTTAGGATGTAATTAACTATGGGGCTTGCCTCCATAGAACTTAATGAACTTAAAATAAACCCTACTTTACTTTTCATATAAAGTAGAGGAAAGATCTTGGTACATTGAAGACCCATCATGCCTTAGAGTCCTCATTTAGGTAATTAGGTCCATTATAGGATAATGACTTCTATCTCTTGAGATAGTACATTATTCCTTAATGTTGTACCTGATCATCCTAATGAGTACATTTGTGGATCTGTGTGGTGTACCCTCACATAAACACACACCTAATAACAATAACATTCAACACAAAAATAAACAACACAAATTTTTTTGGTGACTTTCACTGGGAAAGGCTCCTCTCTCCATCCTTAGTAAATGATCATTATTTCCAAGTATCGATAGTGGATTTGTATTTCATAGTCCGAGACTATCCTTCTTTTTCATTGGCACTTAGTGCATTTCATTCTTAAGATAAGCTAACCAACATCCTTTAGGTTTTAGGATCTACTCCATAGGTCTTAAAACCCTATTAGGTCCCCAATAGGTGAAAATAAAATTTAACTAAACGAGATGACTAAAGCCCTTTTTGTACCTCCTTACTATCTCTATGGTAAGGTAAGGTTCTTTCCACAAATAGAATAAAAATAAATCCTTTATTAAAATGTCACTTTTAAAGCACTTTCTCAAACTTCACATAATAAAATACTTGCACAAAATTTTCAAAAGATATATATAACTCAACCCCATCTAACAATCCTTAGGATTGTTACATGTAATTCCTTTTCAAAACAAAAATCAAAATCATCTTTCAAAAGAAAATTTTTAAAAATGAACATCTTCATTCAACATACCCAAATTTATTGAATGAAGGTTTCATTTCCAAAATAATTTATTTCATAAAATTGAAACTCCACTCAGAATATATCACATAAGTTGAAGTTGGGGTTTCTTTCTTTTCAAAAGAACATATTTGAAAATGAGAATCCTCATTCAATATACTCAAATTTATTGAATGAAGATTTCATTTCCAAATAAAATCATATCATAAGGTTGAAACTCCACCCAATATATTCCATATATATTAGAGTTGAGTTTCTTTTGTCTTTCAAAAGCATAAATTTTAAAATAAGCATCTTCATTCAACATATCAACATTTATTGAATTGATGTTTCATTTTCAAATAAAATCACACCATTTGAAACTCCACTTAACACATTCCACATGTGTTAAGTTGGAATTTCCTTATTTTCAAAAAGTAATAACCATGCACAAAAATGTTATCTTTGAAAAATAAAATATGATTGGCTTCCATTTTACAAACCTAAATTTGTTAAATGGAAATCTCCTTTTAAAAAATCATGAAAATCAAAATACATTGGAATTCTATTTGACATACCCAAATTTGTCAAATGAGATTTTCATTTTTCAAGGAGAAAATTGAAAAAAAAATTAGATTGTATTTAACACACCATATTTGTTAAATAGAAATCCCCCTTTTCAAAAATAACACAAATCAAAACAAAAATCAAATAAATTTGGACTTTATTTAGCATACACAAATTTGCTAAGTAAAAAATCACATTTTCAAAATCAAAATGAAAAATAAAAATTTGGTTTTATTTAGCATACAAAAATTTGCTAAGCAAAGATTCAATTTCTAAACTCACATATGATACACATCATGGGAAAATAAGCAAAAGAAGAAAATTGTTTTCAAACATCTCATTTAGCATATCTAAATTGGCTAAATGAGTAATCCCAAACAAAATCAATTGAACCTTTATTTAACATACTCAAATTTGTTAAATATGGTCCCCAAAATATAAAATCAAATTCAAACATGAACCAATGCAAGCATCAAAAGTCTCTCCAAAATACTAGAACCCATTCAACATACAAATTTGTTGAATGTGGTTTCTAAACTCAAATGAACTCAAAATCTCTCCCAATTTATTCAAAATCTCTCTCTGAATTTTAATGAGCCCCACTTAACATATTCAAATTGTTGAGTGTGGGTTCAAACTCTAAATCAAATCTAAAAGTCAAGAATACCAAAATCGATTTGAGTTTATTTTCAATAATTATAGAGTTCCATTTAGTTTAAATCTAGTCAGTTTCTCAAAGCAGTACAAATGGATCCACAAAATGTATGTTCTCCTTCCCCTTTAGGATGGATTTGGCCTTGGATGGGACCCAAACTAATTTTCCATTTGATTTATTTTGGTGGGATTGAGGAGCTAGATTACTTGTGAGGGCAACCCTCACCCTTGTCAGAATGTGGTGGTAGAGCTAATCATTCATATAGAGATTCATCCATATTGAGATGCCCTCAGAGTTTGAATTTCCTCACTGAAGAGGAAGGCGGTAGAGGTTCCTGCAATAGCTATAGTTCTAGTGCCCATGCAATCAGTTGTTCCCATCACTACCCCAGTGCGGGCTAATACCCACTCATTAGCTTCCTCTAAGGGGAAGACTACACTGGCTTCAGGGATAGTCTCCTCTACCTTTGAGGTAGGGTCTAGCTCATGTACTACTCCACCTAGCCAAACTTAATACTGCAATAGGAGCCACAAGTTCAAGCGGCACCACGTGCACATTTCCAAGGAGATGGAGGTAGTATCTCACATTATAGAAGAGGGGTCACCTAGGGTAGTTTCTCTTTTGCTTACTCAGAATAAGTTTCATCCCCTTTTTGGTTCTGAAGGAGAGGAAGATGTTAGGAGAATTATAGTATCACCTCCACCTCTGGTTCATTATGAGACACTTGTTAGAGATAGGAGGAGGTCATATGCTATCCTCAGGATAGTTTTATGCCATGTTGGTGGGGCTTATGGACGGTTAGAGTCCAATTCCTAGTTTGATTTATGATTAGTTATTCCACATAGTGTATATGAGCAAGTCTATCAGGAGAGGGCCAGAGAGGCTCGAGAATCAGTTCACATTACTAGCAGAGAGAGGCAAAGATATGCGGGTAGTGTGACCTCGCCTCATAGATTTCCCCAATCGTGGTCACCAATAGCATTATATTGATTGTACCACTCATCATGGGAGGAGAGCCCCGTCTGAGAGGAGTGATGTTGTCTCCACTACACCACTATACTTCAGGTCCACTATCGCCAATTCAGGTTCCATCTTCTACAGTTCCACCCAAAGCCATGAGAGCAGCATCAGGGGAGAATAAAGCCCCACTAGTGATCTAGCTACGACCAAGGGATCCCACTTCATATACGCCACTAACTAAGGTGAGGGAGAGCTCTCCTACTCGACCTCCCACTTTAGTTATGGTGAAGAGGGAGTGGTGACCTTGTAGCATCGTAGTCATGCCATCACCACCATCACCTCAACTAATCATGGATATAGCAATAGTAGAGGGAGAAGGAGATAGTTATATTACCCCCATGATAGTAGATTCCCCTAGGGGCAGTACTCCATTCATAGCAGGTGATAGTCTTGAGCATGTGTCTTCCAGTGAGCGTAGCCCTCACAAGGTTAGCACTCCAATAGCAGAGGAGGTCAAATGTATCTTTGTTCATGAGCATGATCCCACCACCGGCCAACCATGAGCATTTATGCCTACACAATTAGACCGCTCCTTGAATGATATCTTAGCATAATATTTTACTAAAAAGAAAAAAAATCCTAGGGTATGATTGGTCTGACCTCAAAGAGGAGAAGGTTAGCTTTGACCCAACAAAGATGATTTTTATTGGAAGACCAAAAGGTACATATGGTTGATACTAGAGGTTCTCTCCTTCGATCACCGAGTTGAGGTTGCACCCAAACAAAATGATACAACTTATTCAACCCAACACCTCCTTCAATAACTCAAATAGAAAGATGAGCAGATTGATAAGATGGGAAAGAGACTTGAAGATTTGCTAGCGGCAGTTCTAACACTTCAAAATCAAGCTCTAGCAGTACATCCTACCAATGTGGAGACTAGTTAGCCTGATTTATTGAATGTCTTGGATCAACCCAAGAGTTCACCTCCAATAGAGCAGGGCAAAACTAGCTTGTATAGGAAGGTAGTGGACAGTACCTCCATACAAGAAAAAGATATTTATGGTGAAATATTTCTACCTTCATCTATCTTTTTGAAGAAAGTAAATGAAAATAAAAATATATGCCTTTAGTTGGGACACCATGTAGATCCGTAGATGTTCTTATTAGGGTGATCGGGTATGACATTTAGGAGAGGTGTACTATCTCAAAATATAGAAGTCACTAGCCTACAAAGGACCTAATCACCTAAATAAGGACTCTTAAGGACTATGGGTCTTTGTATGTACTAGAGATTCTTCCCCTACTTTACATGGAAAAGTATAGTAGGGTTTATTTTATCATTCATTAAGTTCCATACAGGGCAAACCCTCATTTAATTACATCTGAATGAGATCCCTTAGGAATACACTTGATTAAGGTAAATGATCATTATCTCCAAAGATTTCAATAGGTAGGACTATCAATCGATTAGTTTGTTTTGAAAGATCAAATGGGATTGATCAAAGAGAGGGAGTTGTTATCGAAGCCAAAGGAAGATAAATAAGTGATGCCCATGATGCTAGGAAATCTAGCGAGCATCTCAAACTATCCTATGGTTAGGCTTAATATTTTTGAAATTGAATTATTCATTTGAGTTGACTTTTTTGTAGCAGTTTAGGGCTTGTAATTCCATAATATGAGATTATAGAAATTTCTAACCCATTCCCACATATGTTGGTTATTTTAGTTTAATTTTTTTTAAGTGATTAGATGATTTTTATATGTTGCTTAGGTTAGGGTATGAATTAAGCATATTAATTACCCCTTACCTATACCACCTTAGCATAGTTAACTAAATAATTATGAGCTAATGAGATGACATAAAATCTCACAAGAAATTTAAATTTGCAATGCACCTCAGAAGAAAAGGTCCTAATGTAATTTGGCTCATGATTAATGATTAATTAAACTAAGGGGTTTTAACTTAAGTAATTTCATAACCTCCCCTCACACATGTGAGCTGAGCTTTGATTTCCTTAATGTACTTAGGCTCTTGAACACCTAAGCATCTATCCAAGATAGATTAATTAAGTAAGGTTTTAGAATTTATGAAATTAATTAAGGGGTAATTAGTGAAGTAGCCCTTAATTAAGGATGAATTAAGGGAGAAAATGGGATTTAGGAATATCTTAAGGAAAGCATCCCAAAATTATTCCCTAAACCACATACTCAATCAAAACATAATTGACTTAATTATATGGTTAAACCACTAATTATGCCCTTAATTAAGCCTAATTATATTAAGGGAGTGATTAAGGAATGAACTAGAAATTCCCTTAATTAAGCAACCAATAAATCCCAAAAACATTATGAGAGGAAGGACCCATCCCACTAATTAAGCACAAAAAGTTTGGGATTAATTAGAGGAGTAATTAAAGGGTAATTAGCAAATTAACCTTCCCAATGAAATCCAAATTCAGGGAAAATAACTATACATAATCAATTAAAATTAATTTTAAAATATTCTATATTCAATTATCTTTCATATAAAATTATTTTATCTTTTTTAGATTTTTCTACACTTAGATATGAATTTAGGAAGATTTAGTGTTTAATTATAAATTAAATAATCCCTAATTATATTATTAATCCCGTCAGCACCATGTGTGTCACTGACGTGGTATGCGCTTTACATGTGGCATGATGAGATTGGGTACTTAACCCATCACATAATAGCATAGCATGGCGGTAGTGCCACATGCTTTGCCCTCAGTCATCCAATCAAGGATCAGATGGCTGAGATTAAAGCTACGGATCTAAGGGAGAAAATTATGGATGCTACGCATTTTAATCTAGGCCGTCCATCCAAAATGCGAGGATGGATGGCCAGAGATTCATCCATATAATCCTCTATGAATCATGGAGACCATCCATGTTTGAGGCCATGATTCAAGCTCGATTGAGCTCATATTGGAATGAAAATCAACCCACACCATCTAAGTATGAGTAAAGAACATCAAAGCTAGATATCACCTATGATTGAAATTCACTTCAAGGACCAACATACATTGAACTTATTCAAAAAAATGGCATACCTCAGGTGATCAAGTTTTTCGTTTCCCTTGGAGAAGCTTCATCTAGTTAAGATAAAGCTTTGCTAAAGTTTGGAGGCTTTGAAATTGAGTGGATGCTTCTATGGGTAAAGTCTTCCTTGCCTTGAGCTCAGCCTTGATTGAATTGGATCCTCCCTTGCCTTTGGAGCTTGGGAAAGTTTGACTTGGTCCTCTGATGGAGCTTGGAGAAGGAATTGGGTTGATGTTGAGTGTGGAGTAAATTCAAATTTTAGTGGAGCACCCCTATTTTCAAGTGATGAAAACTAAGAAAATCAAGTTTCAAACTCTCTCTAGAGAAGCTTGGGAAGACTCTCTAAGGCTTGCCCTGAGATCCTATGCTTCAATCGGTGAGGGAAATGAATTGAATTAGGGGGAGTATATCTCCCCCTTGAGCAATCGGACAGTCAGAAGGATTATGCCATTTTTGATCAATACACCTCATGCAATGAGTTGGTTAGGCTATTTTGAATTGTATGTGGTTTGATTTTGGCCAGAGAAGGAGTGGGTGAGGTTGTCATGTGCTTGAATTGAGTGTAAGGAGGATTTCCAAGTGGTCATTTCAATGAGATTGGTCGGTTTGGCCATTGGGCTAACTTGGGCTGACCCAAACCCATTGGGTTGGGTGCACCACACTCCCTAGTGTTCACTTGATCCACTAAGAGAGTGCTAAGTGGTTATAGAATGGATTTGACTACTTTCCAATTGGATTTGGCCAAAATTTACCCTTTGGCCTAGGGGTAAAATGGTCATTTGACCTTGATTTCAGTTTGGACATGTTTAATATGATGAGAAAATCAATTTGACAAAGTTTGTTTGGATTTGGAGTTGGTTTGATGTGATTTGGCTCATGTTGACCCATTTAGGTCAAAATGGGTCAACAAGTCAATTGACGATTGATCAAATTGGGTCAAACCAAGGTTGGGTCAAGTTCATATGACCATTTGAAATGTTTTGATGGCTTTGGTTTGATTCAATTTGGTTTAGGTTTGAATTTGGTTCATATGATTTCATTTATGTCAAATGGGACAAGTTGACCAATTTGCACATTTGACCTATTTGAGCTAGGTCATGGGTAGATTTAGGTTTGGTTGGTCATATGAAAGGCATTGGTATCTTTGTTTCCAATTTATTTTGGTTAATTTTGAATTTTGCTTAACTTAACCCTTTAGGTCAAGTTGGGTTTATGGTCAATTGGGCTAGGTTGGGTCTAGTTAGCCAATTAGAGCCTTGGTTAAGTTCAACTATCATTTTGGAATGAACTTAACCCATTGGTTTCAATTAATTTGTCATAGATCAAGTTTTGACATATTTTGACTTTTTAGGTCAAGTTGGGACAACTTGGGTCAAGTGGCCAATTGGGCTAGGTTAGGCTCAAATGTTGGCTTGGTCAAGTTCAAATATTGATCATGAATGAACTTAGATCATTGGTTTCAATCAATTTGGCCTATGGTGAATTTTGGCTATGTTGGGTTTCATTTTGGCTATGTATTGACTTGGTCAACTCTTAGGTTTGACTTAGTTTGACCCAGTTTGAGTGATTGATCATCTCATGATGATTGTTGATCATGATGAGAGGTTTTGGTGGGCTTAGTTCAATCCAATTTGATTAGGACTAGAATTTGGCTCATAAGGGTACTTAAGTCACTTTGGGTCAAGTGAGCCTAAATGGGTCAAATGGCTTAGTCAAAGCTTGATTTGAGTTTGATTGTACTCACATATGGACTTATGATTTAAATATAAATCCATTGGCAAGTGGTTTGAAGTCAAATAGGTTTTGATTCATTTGACAATTTCAAGTTCAAAGGGGTGAACATGAGTTTGACTTGGGTTTGATTTTTGAATTGAGTTTTGGTTAAGTTATTGAAGTCTTTACTTATATTTGTATTCATGATTGTAGGATTGATTGAATATTGAAGGAAAATCAAGGGTTTGGCTTGATTTGAAATTGATTTTGCTAAGTTCAAGATTTTGACTTGAAAGGCTTACGTTTGATTTTTGGAGTTGGTTTTGGTTGTTTGAATTTATATTTCATTTATATATGTGAATATAAATGAGAATATAAATGGGTTATGAGAAAATTTAATGAGTTTGAAGTGATTTGTACATGATTTAGGCTAAGTCCTTAAGAGAAAATCAAAGTGGCTTAGAAGATTTATGATTTAAATTTGAATTTTAGATTTTATTTTAATTGATTTGAATTTATATTTCATTTGTATATGTGAATATAAATGAGAATATTAATGAGTTATGAGAAAATTTCATGAATTTGAATTGATTTAGATTTGATTTAGGTTAAGTCTATGAAAGGAAATCAAAGGACTTAGGCAAGATTTGGAATTTAGATTTTGGATTTTGGATTTTTATTTGATTGATTTGAATTTATATTTTATTTATATATGTGAATATAAATGAGAATATAAATGAGTTGTGAGAAATTTTTATTAGTTTGAATTGATTTGAAGATGATTTAGTCTAAGTAAGTCAAGAGGGAATTAAGGACTTAGGAAGTATTTGAAATTTGGAATTTCTACTTTGGATTTCAATCATGGATTTCAATCATGGGTTTCAATCATGTGGCATTGATTTGAGTTTGGAGAAAATCAATTAGGCTGGAATTGGTTTAGGTTTGATGTTGATTTGATTTTTAGTTTGACTTCAAGGAAGGCAGTGAGGAATGTGGTTCAAGCTATAGGGTAGGCAAATTTTTCTAACACCCCTAAGGCATGACCTATTCCTATGGCTAACTCTTCTAAGTCTCTAGGGTTAGGTTGAGTGTCCACCTAATCATTAGATGTGTCTTAAGACTAAGGATCCCTTCAAATCTAAGAGAGGTCCTATGTCTAAGATGGAGGGGTTGAGATCTCATCCTTAAAATGAGGTCAACAAAGGGCACCCAATAGGTGTGGTGTGACTAACAAAGAACACCATGTATTGGTGTTGACTGAAATGATTGACAACACCAAATGATCACAAGCACTAATAGAGATGATCTACTCCTAACCCAAGGTGTAGAAGGAATCTAGAACTTAGTGCAATGTGGCTCTACTTATGTCAAGGACATAAGAGAGGGAAGGAGGGATCCACTAGGGATGGAGTATGTGAACCTTCTGCTAAGGAAGCAGGTTCAAGTCATCCACAAGGGATGAGAGGTTTGATTTGATTTGAGTTTCTTTGGGGAAATTTGATTTATTTAATTAAGTCTCAGGGAAGAAGATTGAATTGGTTTCATTTCTAGATTTGGATTTTTGAGATGGACTCTGTTGGTTTGCGATGCACTGCACTGAGTAGGAGCCATGGAGGCCTAGACCTAATTCAGATTTACCAATCCAAAGGGGTAGTCTACTAAACATATAGTAGGACTAGCTAACCAAAGGGATGCCTTTTGGTATGCTGCAACTATACTAGGAAGAAAGTGTTGTAGACTTACATCATCCAAAGAAGGGACAGTTCGGATCTATTAGTGAGCAGCATTGAACCCAACCTAAGGTGACTATTGAGTGAATGCTACTGGGGGACTTAGATCAACTCAAAGATATTTTAGATTAATTTTATTTTTAGATTTGTTTGTATGGATTTTGTTGGTTTGTGATAGATCATAATGAGAAGGAGCTTATCGACCTAGACCTATCTATTTATTGAACCAAGAGTAGATTCACGATGGGAGAACTATCCAACCAAAGGAGTGCCTTTCAATTTATGATGATCAATTAAAGAGTAGAATGCTCGAGGACTCACATCTTCCACTACAAAAGACCAGAATGTCGATTGTTTGGACAACAAATCAAACGACTAAGGCGCATCGGTTTGATAATCATGCTAGAAAGAATGCATCATAGTCTTACATCTTCCAAAGCGGAATGACTACCGAGGTAACCTACTTTTAAAAAAATAGATTGAACCCAACCTAAGGCGTATGGAGAGAGTCTTGCACAGGGACTTATCTCACTCAGTAGTGCAATTCCTATAGGGAGTTAGCGACAGCCCTAAGATAGGATGCACTTGGGAAAAGGGGCACTTTTGGGGCAAGAATTCTTAATCCATAATAAAATTAATTTTTTTATTTTGTTTAGTTATTTTATCATGGACCCTATTAGTTTGTGAGGGATCAAAATGAGAAGGAGCTTATATCTACCTAGACCTATCTCAGATTTACTGAACTAAGGGAGAATCTGTGCATCCGCTGAACAAATTCTCTAACCATAGGGGTGGCTACTTAGAAAGGGGGACTATCCAACCCAAGAGTAATCCTAATAATGTCTAAATGGGGTCTCAAAGGACGTGATCCAAATAGAATGCCTACATAAAGAGGGGCTGCTAAGGGCTTAATCCAACACCCTAGAAAAGATGACATGGCTTGTCATATATCCTATATGTATTCGGTGTCCAACTCAAGGAGAAAGCTTGGGGACTCACATCTTCCAAGAGTGGTGTACTCACCGGGTGAGTCATTGTCAGCATAGCGAACATCAACCAACCTAAGGTGCCCATCGATTTGCAACAATCAATCTAGGAAGAAAGCTCGAGGACTCACATCTCTAAATAAGTGACCACTGGGGTGACATACTAGCGAGGTAGCATGTAGACTCGACCTAGAGCATCTAATGAGTAATTGTCATAAGAGGGCTTGCTCCCACATCAAAATAGCTTGAGACAAAAGATTTGTGATTTTTTTGTGCATGTACTAAAAGGGAAAAGGGTGCCTCTAGGGGACTCTTACACCTACCTTAAACATGCTTCGGGATTTTGATGGGACAGTGCCATAGATGGAAACTAGGAATTTCCACTAAGAAAGGATGTCGCATGGGTTCTCTCACACCTAACTTAGTTATGCTAATTGAAATAGGATGCCTTTTAGGTTCTCTTACACTTATTCTAATAGTGTCAGGAGATTATGTTTGTGTTGTGAAAGAGGGATAGGATGCCATTTGGGGACTCTTACACACCTACCTAAACACATCCGGGGATTCAAAAGATAAGCAAATACAATGCTTGAAGAAGATTTTGATGAAATGGAATTAGATTTTTTGTTGATTGATAAGAATTATATTCAAACATGATTTATTTCATGGGTAATATTTCTTTAGATAGAGCCCATTAATTGGAAGCATCAGGTGTTCCCATTTACAATCAATGAGCGATAAGATCCTCATAGTAGGTCCTTCTCCTATGACATAGGGGCCTTCCCAAGTGGGTTTAAACTTGCCTCTCATCTTTCTGGCAATTGGTCTCCTTAGGACTAACACAAGTTCTCTTACTTGAAAAGACCTAGGACTGCCTGTTGTGAGCTTGAATCATTTTGGCCTTATACAACTTGAGTTTTGGCATGCGCAGTGACTCTCCAAACCTTCAGCTCTTCTAATCCAACTTTGCATTCTACTCTATAGTGATCTTGCTACCCAATATTCTTAGTGATGAGTTGAACTTCTAAAGGTAGACTGACCCACATACTAAGGAAAATGTGGTAGAGTTGGAGTTGGTATGTGGTGTGGTAGCCTAGGCTTCAACCAACCGCATTCCACTATCGCTATTGTCAAGAGTTCTTTAGTATTTGGTTGATAGTTTTATTGAATGCTTCCACTAAGCCATTTTCTATGGGTAGTAGATGGTGGAGTACCTCCATTCCAAACCATTTCTTTTGGCGAAGCTGTTGATCTTGGTGCTTTTGAATGCGATTATTATCGGATATAATTCAGGAACCCCCAAACCTATATACGATATGGTTCTAAAAAATAAAGCACATGCTAAGATGTGACCTCTGAGTGGGATTGCTCCACCACTGGAAAAGTAGTGGTTAAGATGAACCAATGCCCCTTGGAAGAAAGAGGATCGATGGACCCACACGCACTTAACACTGAATGGCCATGAGGCCAATGTGTAGAATGTTGGGTGGTTTGTGGAGGACCACACCATTTTGACACCGATGGCATCTCCTAGCTATATCCATGTAGTCTAATCATGGCTAGTAGTATCCTAGTCTGTTGATCTTCATCTTCATCTTCGAACTGGATTGATGTGCTCTGCATAAACCTGAATGTATCTCAGTCATAATGCCACGGGCTTCATGTTTGTCTAAACAGTGTAACCACATTTGGTCAAAGGATCGGCAGATGATCATCAATGAAAGCTAGAGAGCTCTATTTCTATGGCTTATGACTTTTCTTGAGGTAGTTTGCTGTTCAAATAGTCTATGAATGGTTGCCCAATCCAACTCCTTATTCTTTTGGCAATGACAACCTCCCTTCAAGAGAAAGTCTCTTGATGAGTTCAGATCAATAAGGAGGACTTGTCTATTTTGGACCTTATTGAAATGGACTCATCTTCCATGCCAATTCTTTGGTAAGTTTGGCTAAAGCACCTATTGTATTCTCTGCTGAAATCTTGTAGATGATGACTTCAAGAATTTGGGCCAGCTTCATGGTATACTCATGGTAATGATGAAGTTTGGGTTTGAGAACCTAAGACGACAATGTTGATGACCAACCGAGAATCCCCAAAGATGTTGATGCTTGACCGATAGTGATGGCTAACTCTAGACCGAATCAAAGCCTCATTCTGTTTTCATTGTGTGGGGTTGGAAAGATAGTATGAGAATCTCATCACATCACGCCTAGAGTTAAGAGAACTATTCCCCCTTTCTAGAGTAGATCATGGTGCTTCTTTGAAAAAAAGAAGTTGCACCATCAAAATACATCTCCCATCGTGGTTGTTAACCTCCCTAAGTTCATGATTTGTTCATCGGAGATCATCACTAAGTAGAGAATCATAGAAGTTGTGATGCTAAGAAATCGCTAGTGCTTGTCCTTTTACCACACGGGGGTACAAATGTGATATCAAACGTGAGAGAATCACCATCATGCCAAACATTGAAAGTGTTGTGTCATGAGATACAGTGGATTGGTTTTGACATCAAGTTCACCTTATGAGAATCATGTAGTGCCATAGCTTTTGAGAGGCAAAGATCAAAGCTAGGCAATATTTCAATAGGTGGATAGTTTTTTCAGAAGAATAAGACAATGAGGTACTAGAGAGCTTCTCCTTCCTTCATCATTGGCTTGGGCCAAGAGAGCAGAGAGAGCCCAATGTAACAATTGTAGAGGATGAGTGGTTTGCCCAGATAGACTAGAACAGAGGCTTCACCAAATACTTGATGTCTTCAAAGTATGCGCACTATCATCCCACTTGAAATTGGCATCCTTTTGACAAGTGCTAGAATGGTTTGCATCTCCAATAAGTTGGAAATAAAGCATGTTAGATATGCACCATCCTTGGAAAGGATTAAGTTAAGGATCAGTTAAGTTAAACTCTTAGAGGTGGCATTTCTAAGATAGCTTTAATCTTTTGATCTATTATTCCTCTCGACAACAAACCCAAGAATTTCCCGCTACTCAATGCACACTTGGGGATTCATTTTAAGGTTATATTTTCTTAACCATTCAAAAACTACTCTCAAGTCAAAGAGATGGTCTATTTTCTTTGACTACTAGATCATCAACCAAGCACTCAACGATGATGGATGAGTTTGTTAAAGATCCGAAGTCATGGCCCATGGTATGTAGCACCAAAGATTTTTAAGGCAAAAGGCATGACCCTATAATAGAAGATTCGATCATGGTTCAAAGTAGTGTTTCTTTCATCTTCAAGAGACATTTTGATTTGGTTTTTAGCCATGACCCATCCATGAAAGAGAAAATTGCATGAGATGAGCGATGTCCACCATTAATTCTGGTATAGGAAGAGGAAACTCATCCTTAGGACATGCCTTGTTTAAGTCTCAAATTGATGCATATGCAAATTTGGCCATTCTTCTTCTTAATTGGGATGACATTAGCTAACTAGGTAGGATATTTTTCTTCCCTAATGAAACCAATATTGATCTTGACTTCAAATGACTGTTATTCAATTTCTAATCGCATGCCTTGGAGCTTGCTTGATAGGAT
Source organism: Cymbidium sinense (assembly GCA_021442155.1). Taxonomy (NCBI): domain Eukaryota; kingdom Viridiplantae; phylum Streptophyta; class Magnoliopsida; order Asparagales; family Orchidaceae; genus Cymbidium; species Cymbidium sinense. Next base: position 14,194 of record JAKCPB010001967.1, on the reverse strand, counting down.
TTTAGGATCTATTGCTAGCTTGTTGACTACTACGAGATAATGGCATCTCTTCATAACTCCATGAAGTAGTCTTTAAACTCACCAATAGCCTAACTAAGTCATTGGTTTCTTCTTCATTCAAGAATGAATGATGTATCGTGCATGGATTTTCATCCGAGGTTGATTTCTTTAAGCTTGTCAATTATTGAATGAATCTCTACTTCAAATTCTAGTGGTGCATCTTTAATTTGGAGATCATCTGGATCATCTAAGATTTCTAAACACACATTGTCATGAGAGTTGGTGTTGTGTGAAAAGAACCTATCAGACTCCAAATGATTGGTAATAGCTAGGCAGTAATCATCATCATCGACTAGACACATTCTAATGAATCTTAGTCATGCTCTTTCTTGTGCTTCCCTTCCTGTATTGTTCCATAGCTTTTCAAAGTACTCTGACCTATGCCATGACCATGTGTGAGGAACTAAACCTTTCTGTATAAGATTATGAATAAAAGCTGAGTAAAAGCAAATGGTAATTCCATTAAATTCTTTAAATGAATTCTCCTCAAGTTTTACATCAACTTCAGGACTTGAGGAGGATGATCCCAAAAAAGAATCTCTTCACTTCATATCACCGAAGACTTAGGGGCTTCCTTAACTACTAAACCTCCAAATTTTTGAGATGAAAGTGAGGTTAGAGCTAAGGTTCCTAGCTGCTGCCGAATAGTCTCACATAAACTTAATTCTAATACTTTGCTTTGTCTGGAGGCCTGGTCATCATCGCCATCTAGATTGAAAGTCACCTCCAATGGAACCCGCTGAGAGGGGTTGGCTGGTATACTAATCACATTAGACTCATCCTTGAGCTAGATTCCAAGTCTATGTGAATAGTAGTACTCATGATGAACATGACCCCTATTGTGATGACCAACTGGGGTCTTCCACCCTCTAGAACTACCTTTGCCCGGTGGAGGTTGAGTCATCCTACCCACATGTCCATATGATGGAATGAACTGTGTGGAATGTGATATGATCTACTTATTCTTCAATTCTTTTCTTGTTCACTTGGATTTTCATTTTTCTTTTTTTTTTCTTTTTCTTTTTTTTCTTCATTTTATTTTTTTTAAAATTTGAGTTTTATCCAAGTTCACGAGAAATGGTGTTTTTAGGAAGATAGTAGGTCGCATCCTCATAAATCTCAACCTTTCTAACTGAAAATGGCTTTTCATCTCCATTGACATGGCATTCAATCCCATCCTTTCTTAACTTGATGCAATCGATGGAGGGAGGATTAATTATCTTATTTTGATGTATCCAAGGCCTACCAAGCAAAGTGGTGAACAGTATTCAATCAATGATGTAAAACTTTGCTTCAATCTTCCACCACCTATCTCCAAGGGTAACACTATAGAACCTAAAGCCCGCACCTTGTTCATTGAATCCTCTCAACATCATCCAATCTCCTGAGTGTGGAGATGTCGATCCAAATAGGGGTCTTAGACTCATAATGTTCATCGATGCACCTGAATTAATGAGAACTCTGGCAAGTCTGAATCTGCCCATGTCAATTGTGATGTAGAGGGGACGGTTGTGCTCCAAGTCCCCCATAATAAGGTCTTCATTTATGAAAGTGATCTCCTGGGCTTCTTTTGTGTAATATTCCTCTTCACCAATAGCGGTCAGCTGAGCTAAGCATATATCATGATAAAGAAGAGCCTTGATTAATGATTCCCTCATCTCTTTGGATAAGACAAGGGCATCGTATATGCTTAGCTTAGATGAACTTAGATGAGAGAGGACTTTGTAGTCCACCTTCTGATCCTCCACAAGCATATCTAAGGGTGGAGCATCCATGGAGGGCTTCGATCCTCTATACCAATGACTTATTTCTATCTTGCGGTGTTGCCTTAGAGGTAGAACCTTGCCACTACGGAGGTTGACTTCAGTGATCTCTTATGGCAGGGTAATGGAAGGTTCTACCTACACATCAGCTCACCTATAGCTTCTCCTATGGGACCCTCAAAATTAGATGATTCCAAGTCTATCTCAAGAGGTGAACTCATAGTATTCAGAGTAGGAAAGTCCAACTCAATCAAAGAGAAGATCAATTGTTATAGTTATTTTGACTTGAAGAGTTATCATTAAGAATAAGTAGACAAACCCATCGTGGGACAGATGTAATTCAAGCTAGCTTTATTCTTCAATTTCTTAGATTTGATAGGTGGTACAAAGTAAAAATCAAGTAAAGTAAGTGGGTAAGGATTTGATGCCCTTATCCACCGATACAAGAGTTCTACTAGTAGAAGAAGAAGAACTAGCTAAAGTAGAGGAAGTCATCGATGTGGTGCAAGTAGATGAGGCTGGACTGGGTGGTTGTGCTATTGGGCTATCTGTGACACATGCCGCCGCTTGAGCTCCCCTTTCCTCGAGGCACTGCAACATGCAAACCTTCCTTGATGTTGGAGGTTTGAGCCGAGCACCTAAGGAAAGTTTCTTGATCTTCTAGACAATCTTTTAGAAGTTTTGGATATAGAGATATCCCAACCTTTTTTGGTTTTGGAAGGATCACAAGTATCCCCAAGGATTACCCTAATGGAACTGGATGGTTGTTCCATAAGGTATTCTTTTGGGATAACTACAGCACTGGTCTTGAAGCTATGTTCATGCTAGCCCTTAAATGTGAATGAATCCTCCAAAATATGACTTAGGATATGGTGGTAGGAGCAAAAGTTAGAATCATGGCTTTACTTCCTCCTCTTAGGCTAAAAAAAATCAGGCTTCTTTAAGAGATTCTTAAAGATCTTCCTGATTACCTCCTCTTAAATGAATAAGGTTTGTGAGTTTATCCAAAAGAGTAGTGGACCATACCCCGTGGTGGTATGTGTGCCTCGATGATATGGTGGGAGGAGAGGTGTGGCCATGGAGGTGTGGGAGGCTAGGGCTACCTCAATGGTGGTAGAGGAGGTGGAAGAAAAGCCGAGGTCATGGTCTCTCAGACTGATCTCTACCTATTTTCTTCCCTTAATCCACTAATGTCACAGCCCCATGCTTCTTCTCATAGACCTTCTGCAAATTTTCTTTGGGAAATTGGTCTTGAAAAGGCAATTATTTGGCCTCTCCTTATAGACTAGCCACTTTGATGGTGAAACCCTTAAGCATGAAGGCGACCAGGCCATAGATATTCTTTAGAAGAATCTCAATGGCATTGCCGACAAATGGTTTACATTTCATATCAGGTTACGCCATCTGAGAATATAGTCAACAAGGGAGTCCCCTGGGTATTGTTGTGATACAACGAGATCGCCAACAGTAACCCTTTGCTGAGCTCCAGTTAAACTCTTGATAAAGAGTTGCTCCAACTCAACAAATATCTTTACTGAACCATTGGGAAGTTCAGCATACCAATCAAATGCTATCCCCACTAGGCTACTAACAAGAGGTAGAATAAGAAAAAGCATCACCCCACATTGCAACAACTAGCCCTAAAGTGTGCAATATGCTACCTCGGTTTCCACCATCAAAACTCTTGAAGGAAGGTGAAGAAACCCTTGGGATATTGAATTGCATCAAATTCCGGTAGGGTCAACCCTTTGGAACCGATGATCCTCCCTGCTTGAGCCAATGCTTCCTTCACTCTCGCTCAACCATGGATCCGATATCTTTCTCCTATATGGAGGTACTTTCCACTACCTTCCTATAAATGCTAGTGCTACCTTGCATGACAAGAGGTAAGGTCTTAGCTGGGTCCAAGACATGCACTAACTCTGGCTGATTAATCTTAGTTGTTGTAGGATGAAATACTATGGCTTATTTCTGAAGTACTGAGATTTCTGCTAACAAGTCCTCAAGGTACTTCGCCATCTTATCTATTTGTTCATCTTTTGCTTTAAATCGAGAGTGTTGGGTGAGTGTGTCTTCCTAACCTCATCACCTTCCATAACTTATTGCTCTCGAGGAGGATCCCCTAGTATTTACCATCATGCAAACCTCTCGAGTCTCCCAACAAATCATCTTCATTGGGATCAAAGCTGATCTTCTCCTCATACGCCAATCCTAGATCTCTTCTTTTCTATGAAATAGTGAGCTACTATGTCATCTAAAGAATGATCATTGAAATGGTACAAATGCTGACCGAGTAATGGATCCACATAGAGGCACCTCCCTCGCTCAGAATCAATCCTATGAGGACTCACTAGAATAAATGCACACTCATTTGACTCAAATGGGTGACACTCCTAGAGGTTCTACTATCATGGTGCAACTGGCTATCATCCTCTCAAAATACCGCCACCATCTCATTCTATTGAACTGGTGGTGTTGGTGAAGGGATGACCACTATGCTTCGGGGTCGCCATTCCCTCCCACACCACCAAGGTAAGGTCGAGCAGAGAGCTCACCACCATAATAGGTGGTGTAGATGGAATGAATCTTGGCCATAGCTGATCACCAATGGGGTTTCTCCCTGGATGTGGCCTTCATGGCCTTCTGAAACTGGAGATGCTGCAAATGAGAACGGGTGATGGTGGATGGGAGGTAGAGTGTGTGGTGGAGACACCACGACTCTAAGGACCCTCTTCCTATTATGGTTCATCCGTAAGAAATACTATCTGTGATTGATGTGGGTAGCCATCGAGAAATTAATGAGTGTGAAGGCCACTGACTGTCAACCAAACCTCTCCCTCTCTAGTGATCTATGAAGGGCCTCTCGCCCTCTCCTATCATAGATGTTTCCCACACTCGGGATAATGATCTCAAATTGAATTGAGCTCAACTCGCATCCATAAGCTCTGCCAACCTAGCATAGAACTGAGGCGGCATATGACCTCCTCCTAGCAACTACTTCTGGTACTAAACCGCTGGTGGAGGTGAAGTGATCTCCTAGCATCCTCTCTATCACCTAAAGAGAGGATGAATGGGTTCACTATAACTAGTGGAAATCGAGTTGGCACCTCCTCCATAACTAATGTAGCGCCTCCATCTCCCCGCAATATGTGTATGATATCACTTAATCATGCATTTTTTGTTCCTCCTTAAGTCTGTAGGTGAGTGGAGTAAGAACTAGACCCAACCTAAAAGTTGGGAGGCAATCCGGGATCGAGGAGCCTTACCTTTAGAGGGTGCTAATGAGTGGTGCTAGCCTTAGGCAAAGACAGAAACCATGAGGATGCAAGACTAGTGTTGATGCTGGTACACTACCTTCCTCTTAAGAGGGGATAGAGTCATGATAGATCAATCCAATGACCGCTTCACCCCCACAGCCCTACTAACACTTGAGAGGGGAGTACTGTGTGATCCTTGCCCCTCAAAACCTCTACCAAATAGATGAGATGGTGTAATCACTGGGAGATTGGCGATCCAAGGCCAAGTCCATGGAAAGTAAACACAAATTTCTTGAAGCTACCATTATTGTCAACTAAAAAAAAACTAAATGAATCAGAATCGAGACGATGTTGAGAATCAGAATGTTGGAAAAAAGCTTGGATCAAATTTTTTGTATTATTGAATTTTGAATTTGAATTAAAATTTGAACCCACATCCAACATCCCGAAGAAGTGTTAAGTGGGGTTCAAATGGATTTAGAGAGGATTTAAAGATTTGATTGGAAGAGGAATTTTGAATATGAATCCAATTTCAAAAAAATTTGGGTATGTTGAAAATGGGTTCAAATATTTTTAGAAAGATGCTTCCATAGGTTCATTTTGAAATTAGATTTTGATTTGAGGACCCTTTCCTTTAACAAATTTGAGTATGTTAAGTAAGGGTCAATTGGTTTTATTTTTTGATTTGATATTTTGGAATTACTCACTTAGCAAATTTGGGTGTGCTAAGTGAGGTGTTTGAAAATAATTTTTCTTTTTTCTTTGGTTTTATCTTGTGAATTATTGGTGATTTTGAAAATTGGAATTCCCACTTAGCAAATTTGGGTATGCTAAGTGAAGAACCCAAGTGTTTGTTTTTGGAAAAAATTTGGAAATTTTTGAAAATAGGGTTCTTAGAAAATTTGAGTATGATAAGCAAATCCTAAAGTGTTTCATTTTTTTTGGATATTTTGATTTTTTGAAGAGTAGGATCCTTAGAAAATTTATGTATGCTAGGGGAATCCTGATGTGTTTCATTTAGATTTTGATTTATTTTGAAAATTAGGATCCTTAGCAAACTTATGAAGCTAAGGAATCCTAATGTGTTTTTTTTTTTGGTTTGATTCTTTTGATTGAAAGTGGAGACTTCACTTTAACAAATATGGTATGCTAACAAAAGAAGTTCCACTTAATTTTGAAATGGAAATTTCACTTAGCAAATTTGAGTATGCTAAATGAAATTTCAAAATATGTGTTTAAAATTTTTGTGTTTTGGTTTTATTTTGAAAATGGAAGCTTCACTTTAGCAAATTTGGTATGCTAAGAGTGAGGTTCCAAAAGTGCTTTAAATTTTTTTGTGAAGTGGAAATTTCATTTAGCAAATTTGATATGCTAAATGAAATTCAAAGGTGTTTCAAATTTTTGTTTTGATTTTTTAAAGGAGACTTCATTTAGCAAATGGGGTATGCTAAATTTAAGTTCCAAATATGTTTTAAAATTTTTATGGAATGGATATTTCACTTAGCAAATTTTGAGTATGCTAAATGAAATTTCCAAAAGTGTGTTTCAAATTTTATTTTTTTGGAAAAGGGAGACTTAATTTTAGCAAATGGGATATGCTAAAATGAAGTTTCAAAATGTATTTTGAAAATTTTTGTTTTGTTGATTTTGAAAAGATTTCCATTTAACAAATTTGGGTATGTAAGATGGAAAACAATTATGTTTCATTTTCCAAAGATGTATATTTTGTGTGTGATTGTTGTTGTTTGAAAGGAAATCCCAACCTAATCATATGTGGAATTTCTAAGTGGGATTTCAAAGTGATGTCATTTTATTTGGAGATGAAATTTTCATTCAATAAATTTGGGTATATTGAATGGAGATATTCATATGTGCTTTTGAAAATTTTAGTTTTGTTTGAAAATAAAACTTTCATTCAATAAGTATGGGTATATTGAATGGAAAGGTTCATATATTGCTTTTTTTGAAAATTTATTTTGATTTTTTGAAAATGAGACCTCCACCCAATAAGTGTGGGTATATTAAATGGAGAGGTTTCATATGTGCTTTTTGAAAATATGAAAATCCCAACCTAACACATGTGGAATGTATTTGGTGGAAGTTTCAAAGTTATGATTTTTCTTGAAGAGGTAACATACATTCAATACATTTGGATGTATTGAATGGAAGGCCCATCTTCAAATTTTATGCTTTTGAAAATATGATTGTTGGAATTTTATTTTGAAAATGAGGTCTTCACCAAAATGAATTGAGTGAAGAAACTCATTTGTATTTTTTAAAATGTAATTGTTGGAATCTTATTTTGTAAAGATGATCTTACATATAACCATAAAGATTGTTAGATGAGGGTGATTTAGGAAAATTTTGTGCAAAATATTTTATTATGTGCATTTTGAAAGAGTCCTTTTGAAAAGCATGATTTTGATAAGATTTATTTGTCTTTATTATTTTAGAATGAACCTTTCCTTATCATAGAAATGATAAGGGAGAAGTCTTTAAATGTTTTCTTTTTTATTTTTTACCCATTGGAGAACCAACGGGGTTTTAAGACCAACACGGGTGAGGTCCTAAAACCTAAAGATGTTGGCTAGCTTAACTTAAGGATGAAATAAGCTAAGTGCCAACAAATGAAATAGTCTTGGATTCATACCAAAGTATGAACCCACTATCGATAGTTGGAGACAATGATCATTTACCAAAGATGGAGAGAGGAATATCCCCAGTCAAAAAAATATCTTTGAAATATTTCTTCCTTCATCTATCCTTTTGAAGAGGATAAATAAAAAAAAATATGCCTTTAGTTGGGACACCACATAGATCCAGATGTTCTTATTAGGGTGATGGGTGACATTGAGGAGGTGTACAATCTCAAAGATAGAAGTCACCACCCAATAATGGACTTAATCACCTGAATAAGGACTCTAAGGACTATGGGCCTTCATATGTACTAGAGATTCTTCCTCTACTTTATATGGAAAAGTAAAGTAGGGTTTATTTTAAATCGAGTTCATTAAGTTTCCATACAAGGGCAAGCCCCATAGTTAATTACATCCTAAGAAATGAGATCCCAGAATACTCTGATTAAGGTAAATGATCATTATCTCCAAAGATTTCAATAGGACTATCAATTGATTAGTTGTTTTGGAAGATCAAATGGGATTGATCAAAGAGGGAGTTGTTATTATCAAAGCTAAAGAGATAAATAGGTGATGCCTATGATGCTAGAACTAGCGAGCATCTCAAACTATCCTATGGTTGGCTTTATATTTTTGAAATTGAATTATTCATTTGAGTTGACTTTTTATTAGAAGTTTAGGGCTTATAATTCCATAATACAAGATTATGGAAATACTTAAGAGGTGAGGATTTATGCTTATGGCCCATAGAAGGGAGAAGAAATCCTAGAACCTAAATCTAGGGAGCTTTGGCGAGGGCGAAAAGCATGACCTAAATCTAAGGTGACAATGGGTATTTGGTTTACCTCCACAAGAGAGGACAAACCACCTGACTGCTTGGACTTACATCCACCTAGGGGTGGCTGCCAACTAACTCCTACAATTTTAAATTCATGTAGGCAAGTCATATGCTTTATGCAAGATAGCTAGGATGTTATTTATTTAGAAATAGACTAAGTCCTTAAACTCACTCCCTAAAGAGACTAGATCATATAAGGGCATGCTTCCAATGACCTAAATCTAATGCAAATCATATTACATGTTATTTTCATTTTTGGACAATCATTTGACTCAGGCTTATAGGATTCATATGCCTAATGCATGAGAAGTAAGATTATTGGCCAAAATTAGCGAGAAAGGAGGAGGTGTGTTTCCACCATGGCTCTCAAAGGTCAAGCCAAGTTTCTCTAGAAAAGGTGGAAGCCCTCCAATCAAGAGTGAAAATAAGATGCATTTATGCATGATGTTATAAAAGAAATACTCATCCAACTAAGGGGTTGCTAGATCTTTTATCTTGATTTTTAGCCTAAGCTTTAGGTGAGGTTATGAGTTCTTTATTTTAATTTTTGAATTGTTAAATTTGGTAGAAGATTTATTTTTCTCTAAGAGCCTAATCCAAATCTGGGCCATAAATCAAGCAAGAAAGAAACTAGGAAAAGGATGCCATCTTAATGCACAAACTAAAACAAATCATCAATCAATTTATAAAGCTAATGCAAAGAATAAGAGGCCATTTGTGGTGAGCACCACCACAAACCAAAATAAATTGGGTAGCCAAGCTCTACCCTTATACAATCCGAATTACAAATGAATTAAGTACAATTTAAATAAGGAATTCATTGTTATGGGGGGGGTCTTCAAGCTTCATTTCTTCATTCTTCTTTTCTTCTTTCTTCTTCATTTCTTCTTTCTTCTTTGGTTCCTTCTTTTGGATGGTTGGAAGGAGGATGCTCCAAAGGCTTCACATGGTGCATAAGATGAGATCTTATGACCAATGCTCATCTTAATCCCCCATAACAAACATTCCAAAATATTAATTACAAAATACATGAAAAGGAAAAGTAAATCTAACTAACACCTACAAAATAGAGATTAGCTAAACAAACCATACAAATCCCAAGCATGTATATTGGACTTAGCACCCCACACATGGGTAACCAAGTCCACCTAGCCTATTGGATTATGCTTAGGGGTATGAGCACCTGCACAACAAAAGCATTTATATTTTTATTACAGCCCCTTAAGCACAATCCTCAAAATAATGATTAGACTAAATCATCCTACCATTCATTCTATGCACATTCACCCTAACATCCAGACTAAAACATATATCATCACAAAATAAAAGCAAATATCAAGCCATGCACTACCCTAACCTAAAGCTAGAAGTGGTATCTTAGTCTAATATGCTTAAGAAGGTTTGTATGGTATGCTTAGCTATGATTTTAAGGTTTGGATTTCTAAGTGTGAAGATGTTCAACTTAGATGGGTGGTTTCATTTAAGTGTTTTGTTGGTTTGGGTTGATTTTATTTTGTATTTTTGGTTTGGTTTAAATGAATCCTAATAAATTACTAAGTTTTAAAGAGAGGAAAAGAGAGAGAACTACTCTTTCCTTCCTACCTTAAGTAATTTCTAAAGTGGATTCATGTTTAGTTTTATTTAGTGAATGTTTTATTATGTATTTTAATTAATCTAAGTTTAGATCAATTCTAAACAAACTATTCAAAAGAAAGGCATTTTAAGATTAAGTAAAGTGAACTAAATTCACAAAACACACATCACTTCATTTCTTTTCCAACATGTATAACATGCATATGGATGCATCTAAGCATATCTATACATACAAATGAGAATGTTTGGCACATATTTTATGATGAATGCTAAGTGGTTTACTTAAGAAAATTTGAATACTCATGATGCATGATTTTCATTAAGTAGAAAAGGAGTTTCTTATCCAAATTTCATATGCACACATAAATATATGAAAGGCATATGTGAGTACGGCACCATTGTTAACCAGGGGTGTAAGGTACTTAAGAAGCCTCACAGGGTTGTCAGACTAATATACCACTTTCCTTAAATACAAATATGTACCAAAGAAATAAATGGAAAAGAAAAAATGCAAAAGTTTGTACTTGATTGTTTGTTTTTGTTTATGCAATTTATAGTACAAGTGTAGATATCCTTCTTAAGTAATAGCATAGGAATGAATAATGGAATTAAAGTGTTAGGTTCTTTTCAAATGAACTAAACACTTTACCAAATCTATTCAAAATTATACTAAAAGAGGAGAAGGAAAACTACACTAAACATCCTTATATTTTACTCACATGCAAGCTTATAAATAAAATATAAGTAACACACACACTTTAGTTTTGGTAATTGATTCATATATTTTGAAAATAATTTGGATTTAATAGTGATAATAGCCACTCATATTTCTATTTTAGCCAAAACATGCAATTTGACATAAAGAAACATTTCACTTTCATTTTTATTTTTGAAAAGAATGAATGCATGAAATTCATATGACATACACATTTAACATGTTGGGAAGGAACTAAAATGATGAAAGCATGTAAACACATTCACCTAATTAATTCTAAAGACAATCTTATGAAATAAGAAAACTTAAACAAATCAAATTATTTTTAAAGAAGGTTTGGTTTTGTTTTGAGTTTGATTTAATTTGAAAGTGTGAGGTGAGTTTTTCTAACCCATTCCCACATATGTTGGTTTTTTTTAGTTTAATTTTTTTAGGTGATTAGATGATTTTTATATATTTGCTTAGGTTAAGGTATGAATTAAGCATATTAATTACCCCCACATACCACCTTAGCATAGTTAATCAAATAATTATGAGCCAATGAGATGACATAAAATCTCACAAGGAATTTAAATTTGCAATGCACCTCAGAAGAAAAGGGCCTAATGCAATTTGGCTCATGATTAATGATTAATTAAACTAAGGGGTTTTAACTTAAGTAATTTCATAACCTCCCCTCACACATGTGAGTTGAGCTTTGATTTCCTTAATGTACTTAGGCTCTTGAACACCTAAGCATATATACAAGATAGATTAATTAAGTTATGGAAGGTTTTGATTTTATGAAATTAATTGGGGTATTAGTGAATTAACCCTTAATTGGGATGGATTAAGGAGAAAAGGGGTTTAGGAATATCTGGAAAGCATCCCAAATTTATTCCTAAACCTCATACTCACTCAATCAAAACTTAATTGACTCAATGAGGTTAAACCACTAATTAAGCCTTAATTAAGCTAATTATGTTAAGGGGGTGATTAAGGAATGAACTAGCAATTCCCTAATTAAGCCACCAAAAAAATCCCAAGAAAATTAGGAGGTAGAGTCATCCCACTAATTAGTACAAAAAAGTTTGGGATTAATCAAGAAGTAATTAAAGGGTAATTAGAAAATTAACATTCCCAATAAAACCAAATTAGAGAAAATAACTATTCAAAATCATTAAAATTAATTTTAAAATATTCTATGTTCAATTATCCTTCATATGCAATTTATTTCATATTTTATAATTTTCTACACTTTGATATGAATTTGAAGATTTGGTGATTAGTTAAATTAAATAATTCTAATTATATTATTAATCCATTGTTGCCGTGGTAATGTGCGCTTTACGTGGCATGGTGGGATTGGGTACTTAACCCATATCATAGCCACATGGCGCCACGCTTTCTCGACCATTTGATCAAAAAGGATAAAAAATTAAATCGAGGAGGAAATTATGGATGCTATGCATTTTAATCTTGGTCCATCAAAATGCAGGATGGATGGCTAGATTCATCCTGTAATCCTCTTTGTGAGCCATGTACCATCCATGTTTGAGGCCATGATCCTTCGATTGAGCTCAATTGGAATGAAAATCCACACCATCTAAGCATGAGTACGAACATCTAATGGCTAGATCAACCTAATTGAAATTTACTTCACAAGGACCATAAACTTGAGCTCAAAAAATGGCATACCTCAGGAGGTGATCCGATTTTCGATTCCTTGGGGAAGCTTAGTCTAGTTGAGATGAAGCTTTGTTGAGGTTTGCTTTGAAATTGGTGGATGCTTCTATGGGTCAACTCCTTGCCTTGAGCTTGATCAATTGGATCCTCCCTTGCCTTGGAGCTTGGGGAAGAGCTTGGGAGTTGACTTGGTCCTCGATGGAGCTTGGAGAAGGAATTGGGTTGATGTTGAGTGTGGAGTAAATTCAAATTTAGTGGAGCTCCCTATTTTAGTGAAAATCAAGAAAATCAAGTTTCAAACTCTCTAGGAAGCTTAGGAAGAATCTCTAAGGCTTGCGTTCTATGCTTGTGAGGCGAAGGTGAATTGAATTAGGGGGAGTATATCTCCCCTTGAATGGGTGAGAGAAGGATTATGCCATTTTTGATCAATACACCTCATGCAATGAGTTGGTTAGGCTATTTTAAATTATATGTGGTTTGATTTTGGCCAGAGAAAGAGTGGGTGAGGTGGCCATGTGCTTGAATTGAGTGTAAGGAGGATTTTCATGTGGCCATTTCAATGGGATTAGTTGGTTTGGCCATTGGGCTAAGTTGGGCTGAGCCAAACCCATTGGGTTAGGTGCACCACACTCCCTAGTGTTCACTTGATCCACTTAGAGAGTGCTAAGTGGTTATGGAGAGGATTTGACCAAATTCCAAATGGATTTGGCCAAAATTTACCCTATGGCATAGGGTAAAATGGTCATTTGACCTTGATTTTAGTTTGGGTATGTTTGATATGATGAGAAAATAGGTTTGGCCAAGTTTCATTGGATTTGGAGTTGGTTTGATGTGATTTGGCTCATGTTGACCCATTTAGGTCAAAATTATTCAACTTGGGTCAAGTTGACCAAATGGTCAAATTGGGTCAAACCAAGGGTTGAGACAAGTCCATATGACCATTTGAAATGTTTTGGTGGCTTTGGTTTGATTCAATTTGTTTTAGGTTTGAATTTGGTTTATATGATTTCATTTAGGTCAAATGGGTCAAGTTGACCAATTTGATTTGATTTGAGCTAGGTCATGGGTAGATTTAGGTTTAGTTGGTCATATGAAAGGGATTAGTATCTTTGTTTCCAATCAATTTTGGTTAAGTTTTAATTTGGCTCAATTTGACCCTTTAGGTCAAGTTGGGTTCATGTTGATTGGGCTGGGTTGATAGCCAATTGGAGCCTTGGTCAAGTTCAACAATCATTTTGGAATGAACTTGACCCATTGGTTTCAATTAATTTGGCTTAGATCAAGTTTTGACACATTTTGACTTTTTTAGGTCAAGTTGGGTCAACTTGGGTGGTCAAATTGGGCTAGGTTAGGCTCAAATGTTGGCTTGGACAAGTTCAAATATTTATCATGAATGAACTTAGATCATTGGTTTCAATCAATTTGGCCTATGGTGGATTTTAACTATGTTGGGTTTCATTTTGGCTAAGTGTTGACTTGGTCAACCCTTAGGTTTGACTTGGTTTGACCCAATTTGAGTGATTGATCATATGATGAGAGGTTTAGGTGGAGCTTAGTTCAATCAATTTGGTTAGGATTAGAATTTGGCTCATAAGGGTACTTTTAGGTCACTTTGGGTCAAGTGAGCCTAAAGTAGGTCAAATGGCTTAGTCCAACTTGATTTGAGT